>WUAW01000806.1:14549-25412 GCA_017165845.1 Thaumetopoea pityocampa | reverse complement strand
CTTTTAGCTTGCCCGGCAAATAGACTTAAGTATACGGGTAAGCGACCCCGGCCCCCCGAGCTACTACTGTCCCTTCTTTTTACACTTTCCGAAATAGTAGTATCTTATATCCTATAGTCTCTTTCCCAAATTCCATATTCCTTGCTCAATAGACCTTTCCTCCCTCACCCTATTTCCTTTCCTCTCCCTTAAGCCGTGGAAACGTAATGAGGAACCTTAATACTTCTGAACCTTATTTTTATAAGGTTCAGAACCACGACACCGCCATTTTTATGGCGGTGTCGTGGTTCGCTACCTGACACGTCTCTTTTCCCGCGGCGGCGAAAAATGAGCTACGGATAGTCACTTTGCTCGTAGCAACTGGAAAGAAGTGGTCTCTGTCTACCCCAATTTTTCGGTAGTATAGTGGTCAGTATACCCGCCTGTTCGCCCGCCCGCCTGCCTCAACGCGAGAGGTCGGGGTTCGATTCCCAGAGAACCAGGGAAATGGTGTGGCTATATGTAAGTATGTATAATTGTTGAGATTCGAATCGATTCTTATTTCTTTGACCATCACCATCATATCATCACCAACTATACAGTCAGACCGATGGCAGAGTTTATTTCCAATCTAATAATAACAAACACTTTACATAAGTATATAAATACATATCTTCTATTATACCGCAGAAGAAATTTATGCATAAATAAGTGGATATTTCTGAAATATTTGCTCGTATAACTAAAATATAATTCCGATTAATGATCCACTTTTAAATGGATCAGATATTTTTTATAATGCACTATAAAGTTTTTATTTCCTTCAAATATGGATATTCAATAGCTGACTAGTAGTTAACCCGGACTATGACATTATCGTAATCGTAAAACTTTTATATTCACAAATATTAACTCGCTCTTAAAGTATTTATTTAATGACAAAATTATTACAGATTGCCAAATCAATTCGCTATTTAAAATTTTAGTATTCAAGGGGTGATTCAAAAGTAATGATATTTGGTTATCTCTAGTCCTCGTAAGAATCCAAAAACTCCTTTTTTTGCTCACTTATATACCTACTAATTCCCCATAAAAAATCATATAAATAGGACACGGTTTCCGGGAGTTACATTCATTTGACTACGAACCGTCGAAAAGAAAACATCAAAATGGAGAAATAGGAGACGAAATAGGAGCCTATCAAGTACCTCTGTGTGAAACAAATGTGTACCAAAGACATACACAGTAACTTGGTGGAAACAACAGTTGCACACTGGGCCAAAAACTTTAAACTGGACAGAACATCCAACGAAGATGAACATCGCGAAGGACGCCCATCCACGTCCCTAATCGAAGATAACGTGAAAAAGTGGAAGATATTGTGTTAACAGATCGAAGAGTGATCATCAGGTATGTAGGCTAAGGTCACAGGGATCTCATATGGTAGTATCCAAAGAATCATTGCCAACGAATTACATATAATAAAGGTCTCTGCGCGTTGGGTACCGAGAATATTAACTGACGAGCAAAAGAAAAAACGAGTCGACGTTTCGAGGCTGAATCTCGAAAAGTTTCAAGCTGATAGGGAAAACTTTTTGTCGCGTTTTGTAACCATGAATGAGACCTGGATCCACCATTTCGATCCTGAGACCAAACAACAATCTGTGACTTGGAAACGAGCTTCCTCACCGACACCAAAGAAATTCAAAGTTTCTAGTTCCGCGGGCAAAGTTGTGGCGTCCGTTTTTTGGGACTTTGAAGGAGTTATTATGGTAGAATACTTGGAACAGGGAGCTACTATCACGGGTTATTATTACGCAGACCAAATAAGGAGATTGCGACAAGCAATTAAGGAAAAAAGACGCGACAAGCTGTGAGCTGGAGTGCTGTTTCACCAAGATAACGCATCGTCACACAAAGCTGCAGTTGCGATAGCTGCCATTCAAGAATCAGGATTTGAACTGCTTGAACACATATTCCATTAAATTTTTAATATATTTGAATTATTTTCAACGTAATAAAGATAATAAAATGCAATGGGTTTCCCCAACAAGAAAACACATATTTCAACACTGTCTTTAGATTATCTAAGATTAGAATATAAATCAAACGGAAGAAGAGCGTCGAGTCCGATTCCGTTTCTGTTCGCGTTATTGAACTACTCTTTTATTGCCTCGGGAAAGATCAAGAAATTATTCAAAACCTCGTTTGCTTATGGCAACACCCTAGCGTCATATAAGAAAAAACCGAAATCATAAGATTCTTCTGAATTTATATCTGCCCTTTCAATCCGGAGGTAGAGGGATGGCACCCGGACAAAAACTAATAGATTTATTTTATTTATGAAAATACTCATTTGTGCCACTGGCGGAAGGCGCAAATTTTGAAATGGAAAGCCGTTCTAGGAAAATATCAGTCGGCATGATTCGAAATTTATGTCCCATTTCTATCAACAAGTTGAAGAAAATATTGATATAATATATCATACTAAAGAACCATGTCTTATGGTTCTGCGAACTACTGCGTTTTCAAAATTGAAATGTTCATTTACGAACTTAATTTGCAAATCACCTTTCTTATTTAATTAATACACGTAAATTATGCTTCTTAAGAAACAATTTAAATAGATTATAAAACAATAGAAAACGACAAATAATAATACAAATAACAATAGAAAGTCGCCGACGTAACTCAGAGGATTGCAAAACTGAAGTGGCAATGGGCGGGGCACATAGCTCGCAGAACCGATGGTCGTTGGGATCTCAAAGTGCTGGAATGGCGACCCCGAACCAGAAAGCGCAATGCGGGTAGACCCCCGACTAGGTGGACCGATGACCCGGTGAAGGTCTCGGGCAATCGGTGGATCCAGGCGGCTCATAGCCGCTCGATGTGGCAATCATTAGATGAGGCCTATGTCCAGCAGTGGACGTCTGTGAGCTGATATGATGATGATGATGAAAATGTATCCTCGTAGATATTGTGTACTCGCAAAATTATGAGTTCATAAGAATATAATAATTTTTCAATCCCATTTGCACAACTCGTTCGTAGTATCACGAATATGATTATGATTTGTGTTGAACTGATTACAGTTTTAATTATATTACTAGTTCAGAAATATGAGTTTTGGTACTATTTATTTATTTATACCAATAAAAATTTTTTTACTGGTATACAAATTCGTTATTGTTAAAATTGTATACGGTCCGAAGGATTATAATGGTGGTGGGATGGCGCATGCGCGGGCAGACGGCGCAATGTGCGCGCGCGACCTTTTGCGCCTAATTATGCGCGCGTGCGGCTTCAGAACAACGTACACGCACTACTCGCTGCGACTCGCCCGCTGCTGTCTGCATTACTTATGTGGAAACAACTTTAACACACTCGCCTTTTGATTAGCATTTTTTTGCATTTGATTTTAATCAAAATAATTATCGTAGTGTTTTATTACATGCGGTTATTTTATGTTATAGCATAAAAATCGTTCTGGGACTTCAATGTATCGAACAGCTCACTCGATAAGTGACGACGTGAGTGACGACGACATCTTATGAATCTATGGTAGAATAATGAATCACGACAATGATGTTATCGACGCTGATAATCATATTAGGGTCACCAATATGACAGGAATAGCAGTATCAGAAAAAGTAAGATTGGAATATACATATGACAACTTTCTATGAATTTTTCTTCAGTGTGATTTAAGTTTCTATCACTGTTAATATTTGAGAGTAGTGCGATCATTTAAGGATGTGTGGTACAATGTAGCGAAGTACGTATAGTTCGTTACAGACATAATAAAGAGTCGATAGAAATTGAAATTACGTGTAGATAGATGCTTTGGTACCGGGAGGGCTGAGTTGTTATACTTTTTATGGCCATAAAATACAGTTCGAGACATATCGGTGTTCGGAGCACCACTTTTAACTGATTAGACTACCGATGTACGTACACGTACACATACACATATTACTTCAAAATACATCACGTGGTCATCTTGTGGCCACGTGTTACGCATCATTTGCAAACCAATGTGAATAACCATAAGAAATCCGTCAATTTACTCATTTATGAGAATCATATTACAACAAATATAATATAAATACAAAGCAAAAAATAAAACCTTAATAATATATCACACATAGTACTGTTGCAGAGTGGGCAACCCTAAGTAAATAAGTATTAGGCACTATGTAAAGCATCAGTTGGATAGAAGTAGAGACGACTACATACTTATAATGTATACGTACATATGAGACGCTGATATCAGTAAAGTTAAATAAATATAAGGTTATTAGTACCCTATTAGGGACGAAAAATAGCGAAACCGCAAACCAATCTGGTCAGCGTGCACCGGGCGGGGGAAATGATCGTGTCCGCGGATTAATGGCGGCAATTAAATCGGATCGTCTTCAACGGGGGCGGTCTGCCGCACGAAAAGCTGGTTTTTGCAGTCCCTTGCTCTTTATACTGTACTTAATTAAAACAATGTTTTTTTTTAATATGTATATTATTTTGTACTGGCAAAATTACCAGTTCACAAAAAGAAAATAATATTTCAATACACTTTTGCAAAAATCATAACACCACTCAATGTATGCAGGTATTTCGTAAAGTTCTTAGTGATATCAATCATGAATATGAGTTGTATTGGATTGTTCACAGTTGTGTTTCTTATCATTAATTAACTATTACATAAGTAGTATATATATATTTTGTTAGTTGCTGTATGTATAAATAAATAAAATAAAAATTGCCGATAACTCAAGTAGCACAAAATTGGTTTTTTCAAATGTTTTAATTGAATTTTTGAATGGTAATGGAACGGAAGGAAAGTAAAATCTCATATTTTATTATCGTAGTGTGATTCTCAATTAATTTTTTTCTGTAATGATCTGCTATTGCTATTATAGCCAACATGCATTTATACTATACTTAACTTACGTGGTGGACTATGCTTAACCCATCTCATTCTAAGAGGAAACCCCTGCAGTGGAACAGTATATATGTAGGTTGATGATCATGATGGTGATAATAATTATTGCATCTGACTTTATGTCCGTTGCCCCCACAATTAATTAACACGAATCGAGACCCACTGGTTTACGTACCTTACAAAAGCATGCAATTTTTTTGAAGTCGGTATATTTTTCGGGTTCGAATCCTGGTAGGGACAGTCTTTGTGATGAGCACGAATGTTCGTCCAACCCAGGTCAACCCAGATCATAGAGGTTTATCAACTAGCCTGGCCATAAATATTGTTACAATTAAAAAAAACAACTTTACATTTGAATGTGGAACCTGTCATTCTTATATGAATATTTATTGTGCTTTCTCATTTTCGCGCCAATCTTTGATAAATATTCTTGTGATATTAAAATGGAGTGGGATGATAAGAAAAACCGAATTGCTGTGAATAGCATTACATAAATTAGGTATGGAGCAAAATGCAATTTTTGAAACTTTTAATCCGCTTGGTATTAGTCGAACGTTTGTATACCGCGCTATTGATAGGTACAATGAAACCTCCTCTGTTTATGACAGAAAAAGATTTCGCCGTACACGTAGTATTCGTACTAAAAAGGCGATCAAAGCAGTGAGGGGAAGAATTCGAAAATAAACTATATTAAATGATGACTTAACACTTGCAGCTTATAAGACACGCAATGGTCATTATTTGATCGATAATTTAAAAAAGAATGGGGTGATAAAATCAAAACAACTTCTTAAGCGGTATGCAAAGGGAGGTCGCAGAAAATTTTTATTTACTGATGAAATTTTTTTACTATCGAGCAACATGTTAAGAAGCAAAAAGACCAAGTTTATGCTCAAAGCTTTACATAAGCTTCTCAATTAGTCAACAGATTAGAACGTGGGCGTTATCCGACTGCAGTGATGGTTTAGTGGGGTTTTAGCTATCAAGGAGTGACTGAGCCATATTTTTTGTGAAAAAGGTGTCAAAACAAAATTGATATTAAGATAAAAAAACATTGATATTAAGATGCGATTCTTGAGAAAATGGTTAAGCCTCTTAACAACACCATGTTCCATAACCAAAAATGGTCCTTTCAACAAGACTCAATACCGGGTCATAAAGCTCGATACACAAGCGTGGTTGGAAACGAACGCTTCTGTCTTCATCAGAGCTGAAGACTGGCCCTCATCTGGCCCCGATCTAATTTATATTATAATAATATATAATTTATGGCATGACTAAGTATATGCATATGCATATGACTAAGTATATGTATATGACTATGTATTAGCATTTATCTATATAAGTAAGTATATTGTTGTTGTACACAAGGCTAATCTTAATTTGGAACTAGATCAATGTATGTGGAAAAAAGTATCCATATTATTATTATCTTTAATTAATTTTTCACTTTTTATTATGAATTTCTCATATTGTACAAGTTTATCTAACCTTTACGGGTTGAATTTATAAAACAGGCGCACAGTAAAATATTATTTAACCATAGTATTTGGTTATTATATTTGAAGTGGTCAGTGGTCTAGTATAGATAAAAAATAGTATTAGTACACAAAATCTGTTATAAATGAAAACCTTACCATTGCGCCATCTTTGAAACACAATAACAGTAGCAACATCTATCGGAGAACTATGTTTGGCGTAATTATGCGATAAAATATTCTTTTATCCTCTATTTTACCCTTTATGGGAACTTTCAAAAAAAACTTACACTGACTAATAATTCTACATTCCAATTTTTTAGTATGTAATTCTTATATCTCCGGAGATATACAGGTGTCCAAGAAGTCGATGTCAAGCTGCAATCGGGTAACAGACTACGTCATAATACTTATCAGAAAAAATATAATAAAATCTAAGTTAAGTATTTGAAGTATGTAGTCCTTATAGCTCTGGAGATATAGAGCTCTGATTACGTAATTTTGACGGACATTTTCGCGACATGGAATCACTTATTCGGGATTTTTTCAGTAACTATGCACCGTTTGTAGGATTTTATTTTACGATTATAAAAATATCTTGGGATAATTGTTCATAGCGGCCGGTCATCTAACCCGCCTCAGAGAAGCGTCACCTCTAATAATAGCAGAACTAGTGTTAGGGTAAGGCATGCATGGGCATATGTAAGGGGGAGCCGGGGGGGCCGCGCCCACCCCAAGATGTTAAGTATCAATTCGAAATATTTGATCATTATGTTTGTTAATTTATTGGTTCTTTAAATTCATTTCATTGCATCTCAGGAGCCAACACCCCCCCCCCCCCCCTGAAAAATAGCCCTAGATATGCCAATAACTAGACACGGTGGCCTTCAGGGGCACAGACGTAAAGGTTGGGGGACATTACAACAAGCTGTTACCGCGGAGGACAGTTGCATGTGAGCAAGTCTAAGATTCCCTTCTGAGTATGGGTTCAAAAGAGCGAAATATTGAATGAAGTATATCTTCAGGTTATCCAAATCATTACTAAAACTCCTCTAAGGAATCGATGAAGACCACCACATAGTTTTTAGTCAGTAGGAGTCTATCCTCGACTAGCGATAGTCTTATGTAGGATTATTTCAGTTAATAATTCATTTAATATTCTAACATGTAAGTATCCGTTATCTATAAGTGCATATATGTGTTTATTTATACATTTGTATACCTACTTAAGAGCGAGAGTGGATAGTGGTACTTACAGAATGAATTATTACGGGCCGCTACTCAGATTGGAATCAATTAACTGGAGGCGACGCGCTCCCGGTTCCGAAGCGGCCTTCGTGCCACCTGCTCGTCAGATCCCCACCAAAATGCGGCTGAACGAACCTGCCCTACCTCGCGTCCCGCAAACCGACAGGCCCGTGACCACTGCGACGTAGCTTTCTTGCAAGCCGCGGCTACTGGTCCCTGGTCGTTTATCGACGGCGCGTGATTGCCCATTCATTACCCGTAAGAAAACCGCGGCGCGCCACCTTTGCTGTTTAATTGCAATAACCTAATTTTTTTTAACCCGAATTTCGCATTCTCGCTCAAGATGTCACATTGCACATTTTATTTCAATTGTCAGATTAAATTATTGCGTAATAACGTGCAAAAATGTGCAATTAATACGTACGTACGTAATGCACGCACTAGCGTGCATTTATTATCGACTAGCTTACTGGTGACTCATTAAATTTCATTTCTTTTCAGTGTGGATGCAAAGAAATACTTTGTGTATGCAATAACTTTATTTACTAGCTATTTTCGGCTGCATTCGTATCACCACATGATGATTTTTTTCTTCGTGCTCTCTATACCTACCACTTAAATACTCCTAGTGATTTTAAATAAATTACATTCAGATTTCGACTTTACAAAAATAGCTATGTAATTATTTTCCAGGATGAGATCGTCATATGCAGCTGACGATAAGTTTTAGTATCGTATACCTGAGACATCGAGACGTGTAAGAGTATGATTTACTAACAGTAGTAACAATACTTATTAAGTTGACACAAGCAACAAGTCAGCGCCGCGGACGCCGCCGCGGGGCGCGCGTCAGTCGTCCGCACGTCTTCACCGCACTCAGAGCGCCTTCAGCCGCCCAACGCGTCTCATCATTTACGTGGAAAATAAAACTCCAATAGTTGTTTTTAATAATTTAGTCATTACACATGCTCGACAGTTGTTACAGTTTTATTTTACAATTTTTCTTCTTCTTACCGCTGTAATTTTATTTCAGTTTCAATTAAACGACAAACTATATCAATTTCTTCAAAATTCAACACACGCTCTCTACTTATTGCTCTCCTGTGTTTGTTCCATAAATCATATTATATAGTAATTATAAATAATAACACAGACGTACAATATATAGTCACGCCTTCTTTCCTGGTTCTTCAGCGGGGAATCGAAACCTAGTCTTCTGTGTGATAGACAGGGATACTGACCACTATACTACCGAAGAATTGGGGTAGGCAGAGACCACTTCTTTCCACTTGCTACGAAGCACAGTGGCTATCCGTAATCACGTGTAGACGAGTCGGCTGGTAAACCAAGACGCCAATAAATTAATATTCGTTAATTAATAATGCAATCAGTCTCAGTAATAAAATCTGTTATGTAATAAAAAAGAGAGTACCGGTATTTTTAATCATCACTTCTGGCTTCTTTTCCCATATGAAAATTTTTACTCGAAATTGTCAATCTCACTTTAGCGCCTCTTGCCACCTGGCGCCTAAAGCGACAACTCTTTTCGCTCTACACAACGATCGGCACTGTCAGACACTGAAAACATTACCAAAACAATCTAAAAACATTCCTTGTATAAGACAATAGAAAAAATCTGCTTTATTTTTTCAGAATCCCTTCGCGGTCGACGATTAGTTTCGGCCGGGCGAGATGAGGCAGCGAGGTGGCGGGTCGACGCGATTTTTGCAAATGTGTCGGGCGCTTTATATGTAGATACAATAAAATGATCTTATACGTAAATTATCTTACAAAATCGTTATATTTTAACAGTTTATCTATATTCATACCTTTAAGAATATATCATAATTTCGCAAACCTTATCTGTGTATTTTACTTTCATGTGATAATTAATAAAACATTGACCAAGATGAATTCGTGGTTTGTCTGGACATGTATCGCACTAAAAACGCGTCTCGCATCTTCCACCTGGTGTGTTTTGCTGGAACAAACTTTGCGGTCCCTTATTGTACCACTAAAGCATTACATGGAGCATTCCATTGAGCCGAATTTCATCTGAATTAGAGGTCGTCCTTGAAGGTCTTCGCGGCTGTCGAAAAACTCGTTTCAACTACTTTACTAACATTTTTCGGAATTGTAAGTGGTTAAGGGGCTGCTCGTTTCTCTGCCCTTTGACTAGCCTGTACTGAATATAAGAATTGATTAAGCAAATTCCTAATCCCAAAAAATACTTTGCGCCACCACTTCCATGATTTTCGCATGTAAAGCATCTACAGCAGTGTGTCGAGGCATACTGGTCGGCCAGGTCAACGCCGCCCATGAATTTAATGACAACATCGGGTTTTCTAACAACTGTTAGAACACCGTGTCGGAGTGTTCGTTCTACGTTCTATCGTTTGGAGTTAACGAAATCTAACATAAGCACCATTCGTCGCCGATTAGGCGCCATCCGACCTGCGACACTGATCACCGTGGCGCCCGAACGGCACCTTTCGACCGCGAAGACTAAATATACTAAATATAGAGCTTAGAGTGAATAAACTCGGGAAGGATGTAGGTATATTAAATTTAATCCAATAAATTGCTAATTTGTTAGTGTCTTTCGTACCTGAAATTACAGATACAAGAGACAACAATTCAAACCCGAGAAGTAGCTTTATACTTAAGAATTGGAACTCTATTATGTGCATCGTATATTGTATCGTATATAGGCTGCAGTAGTCTCTTTCTTTTTTATGGAAATCAAGTCCGTTTGTTAAATCCTCATGAATAAAAACTCATTCAGTTGACTTTTAGTCTTTCAAGGTGTAGCGCTTAACAAGTTAAATACAGTCATTTTGAAGGCAAGCAAAATGGATGTCTAATACGCAGAGAATTTTCAACGATAAATTAATATTATGTAAGGCACCTGTCGAGGTCAACTGCTTAAAACGATGATCAGATAAACAGCAAAGTGACCTCGACGGGCGCAGAAA
The DNA here is from genome assembly GCA_017165845.1 of Thaumetopoea pityocampa. Taxonomy (NCBI): domain Eukaryota; kingdom Metazoa; phylum Arthropoda; class Insecta; order Lepidoptera; family Notodontidae; genus Thaumetopoea; species Thaumetopoea pityocampa. The sequence goes on along the minus strand of WUAW01000806.1, from coordinate 14,793 downwards.
CTATTGAATTTTCGTAGAAAGTTGTACGGTGCTATGTGCAAAGAATACTATTTCTTTATTATTTATTACGCATATATAAGCAGTTTTCTCTTTCTTTTTTTTTAATTCTTACTACCTGTTAAAGTGTTAGGCATTAATATCCAAAATGGTCTATATCGAACGCGGGGGGTTGACCTGGAAGGGGTTCATGACAGCTGTCAATAATACCTTTATAGTAGAAGAATTTGCAAAAGTTAGCTAAGCA
>WUAW01000784.1:1173-16902 GCA_017165845.1 Thaumetopoea pityocampa | reverse complement strand
TATATATATATATATATATATATATATATATATATTAAATCGAAATGAGTACTATCACATTCGCATACATATTCTGTTGTATAAATACATACGAACATTTCCAAAATTAAAATCTATGAAAAGATCTATGATCGGAATAGAGGAAACGAAAAGAAATATTTATTTATCTAATACATGCATTAGGTACCATTTGCGCGTAAATAGCTGAACCCGACAGCATCGCTTGCAATAACTTTCTGGTGGTGGTGATTTAGAACCTATTTCAATCCTTAGTATCACATCCATCTCATTGCCGATCAATGTCATAACGAACGGCTCAGCGGTTAAAGCGAGAGTGGAGTAACTCTCAGACAAAAAATGTGCTTTCACTTTTATTTATTTACATGCATACATACATACACTCACGCCGATATCCCATAAGGGTAGGCAAAGACCATAGGACATACTACATACGTACAATCACGCCTCTTTTCCATTGGAGTAGGACCACTTCTTTCCACTTACTACGATCATTTAACGTTGCAAAGTGGCTACACATTTCACATTTCTCCCCCGCGGGCAACAAGACGTGTCGGGTGGCGAACCACAACGCCGCCGTATATAAGGAGTATGGAATATGGAATTTGGGAAAAGTACTATAGGATACTACCTCAGAAGGAGTAAGAGGGACAGTAGTAGCTCGAGAAGCCGGGATCGCTTACCCGTATACTCAATTCTATTTGCTGGACAGGCTAAAAGACTAAATACTCCCGGAAACAGTACTCATTTTATTTATTTATTTATTTACACTTTAAACATTAAGGCATTATTTAATTATGTATGACTTAATTCCAAAAGCATTCTCTACCAGTGAACCTTTGGGTAGTGCGGAATCAATGAATGTAGAAGCAACAGCAAAAGTAATCAGAAGTGGATGAGAACACAACAAAGATAAATATATAAAATACTAACACATACATAAAAAATATACTAATATATATTATTATATTAGTGTGTGTGCTATTATTATATTAGTGTAAAAGTGTTGATGTACTCCTAGATTAGCAGTCCGAATAATTTTACAATTTAAAAGCAGAAAACAATACTAATCGTAAAATGGAACGCCTAGTCATAGTTAGGTAGTTTTACCTATAGACTATTCAATTAAAATTATATTACCTCTTTTATTTACAAGTTTGTAATAAACATCAAACGTGTTGCATTATAATATTCTATATTAAACCGAAGGAACATATTCAGTTTACCTCATTTATTTTTATTTTTAGCTCCTACACCGCGGAAGAATTGAACGAACTCACTGGAGATTGCGTTACAAAGAGCTTTCGCTATTTAGGACGACGCCATTTTTCCTACACTTACAAAAACAGGAGCGATCTACCTTTAATCGAACTTTTCATCAAATCACGTTAATGAATGTGTGTAATTTCAACTAGTCATGATTAACTTAATAATGTCAAAAGGGTTTGTCATTATTGTGATTAAATTGTTTCACCAAGCCCTGTATGCGTAAAATAAGCTAAATTAAATATTAATTTCAGCAATATATAATTATGTTATATACCTACTACATCTACATGGAAAAGGTACTGTTGTTAGTACATAACAGATACAGACGTACACTCTATTTTTATTAAACACAATGAAATTACTGCATATTAAGAGTATAATCAAATATAAGAATATCAATCACCACTGGAGAAATCGCGTTTACGCCCTCTTCATTATCATAATCTTATCAGTCCACAGACGTTCACAGCTGAGCATAGGCCTCCTCTAATGACACCGAGCGGATATGAGCCGACAGCATCCTACGCCCTCTTACTATATTTTGTTATCGATATACATTATGTACATTTAATACCTACATGTTTTATGTAAAACATTATTAAGGGACAATCGTACGATTAACGCTAAAAGCAATCTAATCTTACAGCGATTCAACAAAAGCTAAAGATTTTCAGGAATCTAGAACAGATTATTAATATCATATTTTTGGATTTCTTAACGCGACGAGGATAGATGAACAAACTGCCAGGGATTCGAGACGTCGACAACGATAGACTCTGTAATCTAATTCGCAAAAAAATCCGCTAAATAATATATAAATATGAGATTACAACAATATTAATTAATTAATTAAAAATATTATAAAATTGTTAAATGTCAAATTTTCGGAAATCAAAGATATTTAAAAAATACTCAGATCGACTAATTAAGGGCTTCTCAAACCAAATATGTCGATGTTTGTTTGTTTGTTCGGGGTTCACGCAAAAATAAGCGGATTTCAGTTACACTGATAACAGTAGCCAAGCATACTAAGCCGCTAGTTAATAATAATAATACTAAATTATATAAGTAAATTTTGCCTACATTAAAAAATATTTATTTTTCTTTCAATAAGAGTTAGATCGAACCACAAGCTATTATATAGCAAGATTAAATTGATATTCGTTCTCATAATCTGCCCTCGTCTTTTAGCTAAGCACAATGTTGCAAATCCGTTAGATTTATCTATTATATTAATAGCGGAGTATTCATCTTGATAGCGGAGACTTTATAGAGACTATTTTTCCCGGGGGCATTCTATTGGACAATATTGTTATAACAGAATTTGTGTCAAATCAAATTATGAAATTACAAAATTTTTAATTTATGAAACCCCTAAAGAGTGATACTATATAGGAAATGAGCATCCCCACCGTCGAGAAGTAGATAGGGCGACGGGGGACTTAATCCCTTGACAAACTGAATTACACGCGAGAATGCACTGTGTTCACCGGCTGCACTCCCTAGTATTCCGGAACGACGTATAGGTATTGCAGCATAGATACTTAAGTACATACATACACGTATGTACGTAAACGTAAACTCAATAAAAATTCTTTATTACAGAGCCAATTTCTGTATACTAATAGAAAATAAACTTATACCAGATACGAATACAGAGATTCTATAATATTGTGACAGCAGTGACGTTGTCATAGAATATTAATCTGTCAATTTTGGTTTTAAAACTGTAACAGGAACGAATAATTCTAGAGTAATAAAAGAGATCGAAATGCACATACACTCACGCCGGCATCCCATAAGGGTAGGTAGAGACCACAGTTTGCTACATACTACGATCCTGACACACCTCTCTTGCCTCATTCACATCCATACATCTTCTCATACACTTTCGTCGATTAAGGGTGCTACGAACTTGGCCTTTTTGAAACAAGTTGTTGATTTCCTGGACGCCCTCTTCCGACACTTCCACTCACATTTGCCAGGTATATTCGTTTCGTCAATCGAATCTCACTCATTTTTTCTAAATCACCAAACCATTGGAGCATTCCTTTCTCGATCCTTGTCACCACATCATACTTCAACTTACACCGATCCCTTATCACGCTATTCCTCAATCGAAATGTGAATTTAAAATTTTAAATTTGGAACCTTCTTTGAGGTCAAAGACATAATTCTCTTATGTCTTTGTTTTAGGTATATAAACAGGCCACTTTGCGCCTGTCGGTCAGGAGAAAGTGACCTAAAGGAAGGAAGAAGAAGTAGCATATCGGGACTCGTAAATTTGTAGCGACATCAGACTCGCTCTATCCAAACCAAAAACGCGTTAATCTCAACAATAATTTCACTCCATTCCCTATATTCACTCAATGTTACAGTATGTTTAAACCTTATTAAGCGATTCTTTCTTTTCAGACAACTAACAGAAATGGTATACCTCAAAGTTTTGCAAAGATGAGGTGGCGTTAGGCGAGGCACACAGCTCGCAGAAAGAAACGTAGAAAGCTCCTTGAGACGAGATCAAGCTGAGCACTACACAGGAGGGGAGCACCGATAACCTTCTATCAGGAGACCATTGCGGGGATTTTTAATGAGGTGCAGTCTTACATACGTCTTACATAGTCTTTCCCCACATACGACTGGGAATCTGTTTTAAGATTTTCCCCTCGAGTCACTAAAAAGAAAAAGGGTAAAGTTTAACAGATGAACCGTAGCAGAGCGCTTAGTAACGATCAAGTCAAAACCAACCTCTCTCGTATACATACGCTAATATAATATCAATCATTCTCGGCCATGATTATTAATGAGGTGAACTTAAACGAGACCTTGATTAATAATCGACATCCGTGTATTAAACTTCACATGTATTTGTATGCAACACAGCTGTTCGCTGATTGAATCCTCAAGCGGTGCGCTCTCTTCCCTGGCAGGTGTTTACTATAGGCTAATTAGCTATCTGGCAAAGGCCAAGCAACAAAGCGCTAAACGAAAATTATACTAAAATTAAACAAATTTAAGAAACTTTAAATTGCAATTGTTAAACTAGAATTCATTTATTATGGATTTTATTTTTCAATTTTATGCTGATTAAATGGTGATATTTTGACATTTTTAATCATAATACTGCGATATCACCAGTCACAATACAGTCTACTCCGTCACTATTAGTAAATATTTAAGGAAAAACAAAACCATTCTCTTTAAAACTTCTCTCCATTGAATAAGAAAAATCGAAAGACCTCTAATCACTTTTGTGTTTGTTTTTCTGTATATACACATACATACGAGTGTAAGTACATATTTGTTTCTTGGTGTGCCAACAGGGGACCATGTCCTCGATGTGTTTATAATAATACTTTATGATTCCGAAATGTACAACGTAACCAATACAAACCAAAACAGCGTAATGTGTATACGTAATTGGGGATCGGCTTATATCCGTGATGGCAGGGGTTGAACTCGATGTGATTACGCTATATTACGCTAGTTAGTAGCGAACTACTAGCGATTGGGTATTTACGAAAAACGAATCGCTATGAGCACATTACGAGTATACTCGTAGATAGCGCATTGGTACAAACTTCACCAATCGTATTTTTATATACGTAATAAACATCCCGGTCCACTGACTTCAAGTTGCAAATCTGACATCCGTGTCGAGGACTTAAGATCACATTGTTAGATCGGCAATGTTTATTAATTGCACGTTTATAATATTTTATACATAACACATGATAAATTATATTACTAAATCTGTTTAGTAATGAAGTTGTTTCGAAATCCATATCGCAAGGACGACAACCCCGCAGCTTGATTTGTTTATTGTATTTTTTAACACTTTAAATATTAACGAATATGTGTTAAACAGTGAACTAAAAGTTAGAGAAATATTTTATAAACAGATATATCGCAGGAATATTTGCTTCAATACGTAAAAAATACCATTCTCGTGAACAATGTTATCAACATGGATATACAACGTGTATGTATTTACTTATTCTGCATTGGATTTCAACTCAGGATTTAATACTAGGGGGATATGGGGAATACTGCCGTCCTTTGAAACCTATATGAAGCGAAGGAGTCGGCTTACACAGATAATCACAGAGCTGGGTGGTTTTGTGACGGGCTAGACAGAAGGATGCGTGTGGTTTCTAGTTAGTATATACCTCACATAATCATTATGCCATGCCCTCGACACAACAGCATGCGGTAGGCTTTCTCTACACGATTAAACAAAGGATGTTTCTGTGACAATCTGAAAAATATTAGACGCGAGTCGACAATGAGGGACCGGAATTTGTATGAGCATCTGAATGGCGGAGTGTCGTTGTCCCATGCTCCTGTCCTGTCAGGACGTCATGTCCCCGGATTGAGACAGCCAAGCGAAATCACGAGGGCGGCAAATCTCGACGAATTTACCTGAAGGAATATTTATTATAATCACCGAAATATTATATTATATACAGATAGAGAGTGTACTCTTTATTGCAGACCAATATGAAAAAACTTATCACATAAAATTTATGTAAAATGAAAGTAAACATTACGCTGTTTTATCGCAAATTACGATCTCTCCCAAACAATATTTAATTACACAGGATTTTATAATTAAGCCACAATTAGTGATGTGTAAATAACTATCATAATTTACATTAAAAATATATTAAATATTCTATAATAAAACATTTAAATCCCTTAATTCTATAATTTATAATTTTAATTTATAATATATTTATTATATTAATATATTTATTAATTTATAATTTTGTAAAGGTCATATTAATTAATAGGCAATATATGTTTATCCACAAATATAATATATGGAGTCAACATCTCCACGAGTAAGAGAGCGAGTTTAACTGTTGTCGTTCTTGTCTATTTATTATTTATTTTACACTTCATACATAAAATATGTAAAGGCGGACTTATGCCTTAGGCATTGCTACCAGTCTACCTTACTTGTAGGGTAGTGCAGAGTTAAAAAGTAGGTGCATTCAAAGACGAAAAGAAAATGTGGAAAGAGACGAGAGAAAAAAAACAATTATTACATACTAATACATAAATAGGAATACAATAAACTAATATATAATAATAAACTCAAACATAATGATAAACTAGTACACTATTACAACATGGCTACTTAATAACAAGAAAACAAGATTACGATGTTAATTTAAAGATTATGATGTCTATTGTCAGAACACATTCTTGGCGCCAGCTTGACCACCAAACATTGAATTAAATAAATAAATGAATAACTTAAATTTTCGACATTTTTTGGTCGCTGTTTATAGGTAAGTTGCTAATTTACTTCTTAAATCCATATGGATTCCGGTTTTTGTTTATTAAGACATAATAGAACAATGCCACTTACTCCTGTAGGTGTTTTTGTATATTACAAGTGAAAAAGTAAAAAATAGCCCCGATGAAACTATCATAATAATATAATCAAGATTAAAAAGTCGTTTAAAACGTGTATTAATCCATTTTGGAATATCATAACACAACAAAACATTTATTCATTCGTAAAGCAAAGTATGTCTGTTTTAACGCACTATTTTCTCAGCAGAAACTAACTAGTGACATGATAATATGTATTAATTTAATATTAAAATAGCTATTATGAGATTTGCGGCTGTTTTGCATTATCTGTTGGGCATTTTTAACAAATTTCACGCTGTTATTAATAACATATGCTTGCCTTTAAAATGATTTTGAATTTCTACTTTCTTACATGAACTAGTGAAGTGTTTCGATCACAAAATTCGAAATTGAATTTAAAAGTGATCTGAGGAATAAATAAATATGAAGATAAAAACTGATATTCAAATATACAATTCAAATTACCTGGGATCCTCAAGTCGAATCAAGTCGAGGCGAGGGTATAGGAGACACTCAATAATGGCGGAATCCTATATAACAAAGAAAACAATCTGATGATAATAATGATGATAATATCCGAATAAATCTCATTGCATATCGAGAGAAGCTGCGTGTTATAACTAATAAATATAATTACAAGAACAAAAACAATACAATGTGTTTATACGAAAGTCGAAAAGTCATTTATTTAGAATTATTAAAAGTGTAAATTCATATACATAAAATAACATTTTTATTTTATTTATAACGTTGTATGCAAAGCAAATATTATGCATCTATTATATCTATGCTGCAAAACTTAGCGTGTTAAAATATAATAAAATTAATCAGAAGTGATTACCTAGTGAAACTGGAATAAGGTACACCTAATAATCAAGCCCAAATTCCAAAATATCAACTTCCTAATCTTCGAAAATGGCTAAACCCACATAGAAGCAATAAATCGACAACCGCAACAAATTAGAAACGATCCCGGTAGTCAAACTGGAAGTAAGGAACACCTAATAATCAAGCTGAAACTCCAAAATCATCAACTTTCTAATCTTCAAAAATGGGCAATTCAACATAGAAGCAATAAATCCACAACCGTATTATAAAATTTGTATTAAGTACGATCTAAAAATATCAAAACTACATTTTGTAACGTTCCCCACTGCCACCGGCAACCGAATAGGCGTAATCAGGAAATAAACCGATGCTAACGCCCGCAACGCGAAGCACATTATAAGTTATGGGTTCCCTAATAAAACCCATCCGTTCTTTCTTTTGATCAATCCAATGTTCGAAACGAACGTGATTTACGAATGACCATGCAGATACGCGCCTAATTAAAGTTTTATATATGCAACTTAATGAAACTTGGACGGTAGTCTAGAACAGGTCAGTAATTGAAGGCTTATTAATGTGGACGTTTAAGAAATGAAATTTCCTTAACTCTATAAGGAATACTTTGATATATGACTTTTATTAGGTTTTATTTTACATCAAAAATAACGTCCACATAACAGTAGCACAAAAAAGGTATCAAAAAGAATATTTATTTATTTGCATTATTTACGCATTAGATAAAATAAGCACATCGAAACTAATTTCTTCTGCTTCTTCTCCATCAACCCTTGGAAGTTCACATCTGAAGATGGGCCTCCTCCTCCTCAAAAAAGGAAAAATTTGCCATAACCTCCACGCTTGGCAAGCAGGCGTCTTAGAGATCGTAATAGATTTTGATTGAATAACAGGATAACACTGCTGCCCATTATCCTGGTACACCCCTCAGCTGCTTCTTACAGTATCCACGAGAAGAGATGGAGTGACGCTATTAAATGCCAGCGCCATACAGCAAAACCATTATATTAGTTTAATTGTATGTACACAGAATTCAGAAAATATTTCATATTTCTGAAATTTATACAAACAAGATTTATAAAATACTAGTTTTTGCCTGCTCCGCCCGCGTGAATGTAGGTTTTCCGCTACATAGGATATCCCGACATAATCACAGATTTATATAAAAAAGCCTATGAACCACTTTTACTTGACCTCTCGTACGTTAATGGCAGCTACCAAAACAGGGATCAAGCTGTATCTTCAATTCTACTGGACAGATATTGATGAAATATGCCCCAGTATTTAAGTCAGATTAGCACCTTTAAGACTATAACAGTTTAGCTAAAGTCTACCCGCTGGTTTTTGCGTAAAGCCCGAATAAACAAACAAACAAACAAAAATCGTACGGATTTGGTTTCAGAAGCCCTTAATTAGTTAATCTCAGTAGTTTGATTTTAAATATCTTTGATTTTTGAAAATATGATATTTAACAATTTTATAATAGTATAGATCAATCAGTTAAGTCGGCTTTCAGTAAAATATTATTTTTGTGCTTATGAGGTGAGCATCACTGAATTAACATTTAAAAATAAAGTTGTTATATTACAAGTAAATTATGTCTCAATAAAAAGACCCTCTAGATACATTGTCAGCGTATTTAATACCACTAACAGCTACAATAGCGGCAATAAACTCCCGCTGCAAATCTAACAAAGGCAACGACACCTTATCAGTGTTGAGTACGTCGTCATTGTAGGGGAATTAATTCTTACAAAAATATATCACTGCACAGATGTAGCGAGGGTTGAATTCAGAGTTATCAACCTCTACGAGGAACTAATGTACGATTAGCCGAAAGCTTCTTAAACGTACATGTAAAACTCCTGATTATAGCGTCGTACTTATGAGCGTATGAGCGTCATACGCATGAGCACTATAAGACTTAATTTTGTAGGCAGTAACCGGCGGGATCGACTAATTAAGTGCTTCTGAAACCAAATCTGTCGATGTTTGTTTGTTTATTTGTCCGAGCTTTACGCAAAAACCAGCGGGTAGATTTTAGTTAAACTATTGCGTTCTTAATAGTACTATTTCCACTTAAACGCTACAGCATGTTTCATCAAAATCGGTCCAGTGGAAATTAAGATAAAACTTGATCCCTGTTTTAGTAGCCGCCCTTAAGGTACGAGAGCTCAAGTAAAAGCAGTTCATGGCTTTTTATATAAATCTATGATTGTTTCGGTATTTCCCATGTAGCGGAAAACTGACATTCACGCGGGCGGAGCCGTGGGTAAAAGCCAGTTTTTATATAATTCTATGGCTTAAATCATAGCCAACCTCAATAATATAAACCTAATATTTTCATGTTACTCCTACATACTATGCAAATGGTTTAAGGCGTAAAATACTCGTTGCCAAATTCATCCAAATTTCCGGAAGCGCTCTTTCGTAATTGTGTTCATGGAGTTATCCTCTTTTATACTCCTCAATAGGCAGGGTAAAACATGTGAGCTGGTTTCTCTATTTGAGCCCTATCTGTACAGCGGCTGTCAATATTTGCGGGAGGAGGCGTTGTCATGGCAACCATTATGCAGCGCTTCCTATATGACGGTCGGTGCCCCTGTGCACAATGCGTGCATGGAGGGTCGCAGGGCGCGAAGCGAGAGGTCCGTTGTCTGGGATTTCACAAGAGCGTCCTCTATGACGTATTGCCTGCCACCCTCGGGAGTGCTTTAATGACGTCTAAAACATGCAAAAAGACCCATGACACGAATAAAAAATATAGTGACATGTAATGACTTTTTATTTTTCTGACAATTTTTTTTTTTGAGTTAAAACGTATATTTGAATATATTCGAAAAAACAATATAAAAACCTTTTATAACGTTTAATATGTTGGATATTTTGCGTAGATTTGTTGGTCAGATTAGAACAAGTTATAAGCGGCGTGTTATTATCATAGGAAGTAATAAAATTAACGTAATTATTGCATAACGATTTTATTGTAAAACGTTACAAAAAAAAATTCATGCATTTAAATTAGGTACTAATAATTCACCGCAAATGAACGCACAATGAACCTTTTTACTCCTTACTTAATTACCGCCGTGAGGTCAGTGGTCTGCCACGAAATTCGTATAATGAATTTGTGTCACGAAATGCTACCGTTTGTGAGCAATTATATTGCAAAATATTATAATGAAGAAACTAGATAGTAAATTCACAAATTAACTTAGAATCGAAGAGAATTGAAATCGAACAACAACGTCAAAAACCTTAGAAAATGTTAATAAATAATTAAAGAAATTCATACAAATTTTCGTAATATTCTGGCTCAGATTCAGTTTTATTTTTATTAATTATAATTTCTATTCAGCCCGTTTGAATATATTTTTTTAATCCAGATTAACTCCCACGCTCTTGACGTATCTAGTATTAATTTCATATTAATGCGTTCTCAAAGTAATTCGAGCTTCATTTCCAACAACCATGGTCACGCTTGAGCGTACCTTCATTAGTCTCTCGAACGTAAAGATACATTTTATTGTATCATTGCTTAAATTCAAAATGAAAAACAATCTAAATTAAATATATATATATATATATATTCACATACTCAAAATATATGAAACTGAAAAAACATAAAATGTAATTTTGTTTTATGTTAGTACTACAAGAACACAGGTACAATGCATTAATAAGCTATAATATAAACGGTAAAACAATGAACTTGAAGACAATAATTAATAAAATTGTGCAATCAATACATATTGTCAAACAAAACGACTAAGTATTTATAATACTAAAGTAGCCAATATATAAAACAGCTGAATTGCAATTGAACCAGGACGGATCGCAAACAAAACAAGGCTCTAAGATATCACCTCCATAACTGTCACGAAATATTGGTGACGGGCAGGACAGACTGCGCACGTAGAGTCCAATAGTTGAACAAAGCGACACATGGAGCCCAATAGGTGAACAAAGCGAGATATGTATGGAGAAATCGCGAAATCAAAGCGACTCGTGCGATGAGTGGATAATATACAGGAGAATATAGAGACCTAAATGGAGATGACACAAGATCATCGGCTGTGGAAGTAAACGGAGCAGGCATGTATCCAAAATCAGACACAATAAAAAGTTTGTCACCAGCTTACGAATTACAACCGCACAGCCACAAATTACTGTAATATCTCGTAACGATGTTAAAAAGAACCAAATAAAACCTTGTATCTTTTAATGCACTAGTAAACTTTAAAAAATCGCTAATAAGTTTCCACAAATAAGTATAACATGAAAAAAACGTAATATGTTTAGTTTTTAAAAATAAACAAAGGAAAGAAAATTAAAATAAAATCTAACATCTGCAGCTCCATTTTTTTTCTTAGTACACTAAGAATATTTTTCTTACCACAGAACAAAGTGTTTCTTACTATAATATCAACTAACACGAAATTATTACTAAAATAATTTGCCCATAAATATGGACGTACAACAGTAATTTATGCTTCATAATTCTATTCGTATATTCTCAATCTCAATCAAATTAATCGTAAATTTGAGTTAGGATAAATTAATTAATTCATCGTAATATAAAACATTAATTAATCATTAAACGCACGTACAAAGTAAGATAATAACTATAATGATTCTAGATAATATATCACATCGTACATGATGCCACTATAATTGCATGAACATTTGGAAGATCAACACCGATTTCTAAATTCTTGCGAACATAAAGTGGCGTAAGGAATTAACTAACATTTAGCACTTTTTTGTCTCTAATCATTTTCTCCTTGGAGCAGAACGAACAAAATAGTTTTATTAACTTTCTTAATATAGTTAAAGGAAAAAAGTCAGTGATAATGAGGAATGTTTATTTAAATTCAAATTAATTTATTTTACTCTTATGTATGTTGTACTTATGAATGAACTTGTCCACTTTTGTGAGCCATTTGATTTCAATATTAAGATCTGGATTCATTACATAATTACAAGACTCTGACTGTCCACGTAGCAAGCCTGACATGTAACTTTTATATAAATTTAAAAAGAAAGAAGCCAACTACACTAAGCGATCAAAACATTATCATTTATAGCCGAATAAGAATTATTATTAAAAGAGATACACATCACGATTCTGTAGAATTAAATTTGTCAATATTGCCTAAATCTCGGAATGCAATTGTAGAAATTAAAAATCCCTTACAAATTTCAACACGGATCGAATGAATGAAAAACGGCCGATTTCCACACTCAACGAACAACAAAACTTGTCCGCACGCCTTATCGTGATTGAAAGTGTGAAAGTAAAAATATACCCAGGCAGTCGCTGATGCGGTCATCGGAGAATTAGTTTTCACAACGAGTTTTTAACATTACAACTTGTTTCCGATATAAAGATCGCTAGTATCAATACTCATTACATAATTACTACTTGGTAGTACAGTTCATTTTATAACTATCATATATTTTGTTTTAACATAATCATTTTAATCATTTACATTAAAGCTGTTAATTCTTCAGGATATTCCTTATTCGTTTACTCTCTTCCTTATTCTGTTATTACGCATGACTTCACTAGTATAGATTACATAATCATCCCGAATTCGACCTACCTTACTTACCCGCGTTATCTTCAGTTCATACGATACAAGTAAATCGTGATAAAATAATACACCACAGATAATCTGACCTCTTCAGAATTGTTCTCGAAAAATTGATGTCATAGAATCTATTTTTGTTACTAATATTTGTGATACAAACAAACGCTGTATCTTACCTACTTCTGTAAGTAGTTGATAAAAGTATAGTTTTATTGAACAAATTTTTTACTATATTTGATCGCTATAAAATTGAAGCTGACGTTAGCCACGATATCCCACAGTCGGTGGATTTCTTCAAGCTGAAAATGACAATAAGAGTTGTCTAATATTTTGGTAGCTTCACCAGTTCTGCTTTTTAGGTACAGAATTACTTTTTGAACATGAACAATTTAAACATGAACTTTTTATCAAAATTCAAAAATTATTCGATAACAACCACACGAGACTCGACTCGACAAATGAGAGTGGTTAATTTAAACAAATTAATTTTTAGTAGTATAAGTTTAAAAAATCAAAATTATTATGCCAAAATTGTTTTCATTAACGGCATTTCGGATCTTAAAATAGCACTGCAATGCACTTGAAAAAAGTCTGACTTGCCTTTATCTTTGATTCTTTAACATTTTATTTAGTCTGAGAACTCTTTCATATTTATTACTGGCTTTTACCTGCGGCCCCGCCCGTGTGAATGTCGGTTTTCCGGTGCATGGGAAATCCCGATACAATCATAGATTTATATAAAAAAAACCATTAACCACTTTTACTTGACCTCTCGTACCTTAGTAGCGGATACTAAAACAGGAATCAAGCTGTATCTTCAATTCTACTGGACCGATTTTGATGAAACATGCCGCATTACTTAATAGTACTTTTCAGACTTTTATTTAATAGTATTTTTAAGACAGTAATAGTTTAACCAATATCTACCCGCTTGTTTTTGAGTGAAGCCCGAACAAACAAACAAACATCGACGGATTCGGTTTCAGAAGCCCTTCAGAAGATCGACCAGATCTGAGTAGTTTGTTTTTAAAAATTTGATATTTAACATATTTATAACAGTATAGATGACGTTTCATACCCTTGATAGACAATTGGAAGGGTGAAAATCATAAATCCTTTTTGCTGTGACGTTTGTTAGACCATTTTAGCTATTACGGATACACGTAGCATAATCTAAGAGATTTTTATCATCATCATTATCATCAATCTATCTGTTGTCCCATTGCAGGGCGCGGGTCTCCTTTAGAATGAGAGCGGTTAGGTTATAGTCCACCGCGCTGGACTAATGCGGGTTGGCAGACTTCATACGCCATCGAGAAAATCTCTCAGGCATGTAAGTTTCCTCACGATGTTTTCCTTCAACGTTTGGAGCCAGTATCAATTAATTATTAAATCATCAATACGCGCATGACTTGGAAAAACTTTGGGTTCGAAATCTAAAACTTGCCATGCATGCTCACATCATTAAGCTATCATTGCTTTGTTTAACCTAAGACTATATATTTCTGTATACATCGATATGAATGTGTATACTTCAATACAAATAATTGTTGACATGACGTGAATTTGTATGTATGACTGCAGACGGCCTGTCGGCACAGTGTACCCGGCCCTGGTCTACTTTTGTTGATAAACCTTTTGGACGTGGGAGGAGTGACTGCATATCGTCTCTACTCCTCTAATAGAATGATAGTCCTCACCACGTCACCACCTCCATTTAACCGTGTCATCAGAAAATTTGTCGTTCTTATTTTCTTAATGTTCTTCTAATGACTAGGTTGCTGAATAATGTTATATGTCTTTTAAATTATATTATGTCATTGCCATACTTATTACAGATTCAATTTAAAGACGACTGCTACCATGATACATTCTAAATACTTATGACTGTCGATCTATTTGTAAATGAAACATAATATTATTATTTCGGAACAGCACGAAAGAAAATTTACTTTATCCAGCCTTATCTATCGATGCAAACGTATTCAATGAACTACTAAAACATGTGAATATATAATTTTAGTGCATTCGTCGACTTAATGCATCCTAGGAATATATAATATACTAGCATTTTCCTGCGGCTCCGCCTGCGCGAATTTTAATTTTTCGCTATACAGGAAATCCCGAAATAATAATAGATTTATATTAAAAAAAAATCTGAGAACCACTTTTACTTGAGCGCTCGTATATTAATGGAGACTACTAAAACCGTAATGAAGCTATATCTTTAATTCTACTGGACCGATTTTGATAAAACATGCCACAGTAAATACTTAAATAAGTTGGAAGAGTACTTTTAAACAAATTTATAACAGTTTGAATAAAATCTACTCACTAGTTTTTGCGTGAAGCTCGAACAAACAAAAACACATCGACGGATTTGGTTTCAGAAGCCCTTAATTATTCGATCTGAGTTGTTTTTTTTTAATATCTCTGATTCACAAAATTAGACATTTAACAATTTTATAATAATACTAGCTTTTGCCTGCGGCTGTGCCCGCGTGAATATCGGAACATATATAGCATTACAGCGAAGCAGTGAATAGTCAAGTATACAGCCTTGGCCAAAAGTATTGAGCACCTTAAAAATTTCGCACGTGTAGGGAAAGTATGGCCAATA
>WUAW01000780.1:19461-43192 GCA_017165845.1 Thaumetopoea pityocampa | reverse complement strand
TTGGTCTCTCCCTATCTTTTTCTAATGTCAAACGCCAAAACGAGATAGCTACAATTTTGGTGTTGTCAGTTCCGTTTAGGAACGGCAAAATAAAAAGATTTAGGCGCGATTTCGGAACACACGGACTAAAGATACGCAAAAACGCAACATTTATTTGAACCGTTCGACAGAAACGTAAGTCGGTACTCGCTATAAATGTTTGCTATCTCGTTTTGGCGATTGACATTAGAAAAAGATAGGGAGAGACCAAATTTAGTTAAGTTCAGTTACAAGAGAATCGGCTCCATTAAATCAAAATGTGACGTGATAGAGAAAATATGACTACATATTTAAATTCACGGTGAATACAAATATGTAGTCATATTTTCTATTAAGTCCATATATCATATTAAGTCCACATATACATTGTTATGCTCTTATACAGATGCCGATCAGTGTAATTAATTATTAAAATGCATATGACCGTCTACCATCCCGCGCTAGGTCAGCGTGGTAGTCGGATCACCTCTCGATAAGAGAAGGTCGTGCCTCTGTAATGGAAACGAATACGGACTGAAGGTGAGAATGAATGGCACCATTAACCATTTTTGTTTTCTCTAAAATTATTGTTTTCATTTCAACGCAAGTTATTTGTAATAATGTATACAAGGTTTTGCGGTGTAACAGACACAACTCTGTATCGACAAGATGCTGAATGGTCTTGAGCTTTTTCAGGAGGCCCACTATTGTTTATCATCATCGTTCATCATCATCCTACTACAGGGACACAGCCCTCCCCTGATCAGGGATTAGGTCGAAGTCTACCACGCTGGCCTAGTGCGGGTTGATAGATTTCACACACTCATGCTGGCATGCAGGTTTCTTCGCGAAGTCTTCCTACTCCGTCAAGTACATTGGTGTCTACAGTGTAGACCATTAATACCCAAAGTGGTCTATATCGACCCCCAGGGGTCGACGATGACCTGCAAGGGGTCCACGCCAATAGTCAAAAACACATTTGAAATTAACAAATTTACAACAATGTTATATTTACCACGCTTTGGGGGTCTATCCAAAAATGAAAAACATTACACGTGGTCTACAAGACAAAAAAGTTTGAGGACCTCTGATGTAGATGGTATGAATTAAAAATAATCATACATGACCGGGATCGAACCTATGACATTTCAGTCTCAAACCGTGTTTGGTATCGTTATACCACTAATGTATTTATTGTATATATTTATTATGTGTTCCCTAGATACCGCCGACTATCTCCTCGGTCCCGTCCCTTCCGCCCTCCATGGATGTGGCGCGGCCGGCCGCTGTGGGGCCCTTCAGTGCTGAAGAGTGGGGACTGGTCTCCAAATTCGTCCTTGGGGCGCTGACGTCACAGGGCACGATGGGTGGTCTACTCCTGTCAGGATTGGTATGTGTCTTTAAATACGTAGACGTACGTATTTAAATACATGACGAGTTTATTGCATTGCTGCATTGAGAGAAATATTTAATAAAAGAAACAGTACTCATTATGTTGTAAAAGTTGTAGATAGAAGCCATATTGTTACGAGCTGGGACTCCACACGTGAATAAAACCGGTAACACTACACTGTGTACACACTTTATTTTTACACCAGAAACAAAATTCTAACAAACGCACGGACACAAACAACACTAATAATTACAAAGACACAGAAAACAAGAGCAAATCACAACACTACCACTGGATATAATACGCGCACTGTAATCGTTCTTTGCACTAGTATCGTAGTCAATATAGCACTTAGATATTACATGATAGCACTTAGGCCATTGGAAGTGGCTTATGTCCAGCAGTGGACGTCTGTGGGCTGATATGATGATGATGGTAGCACTTAGTATTACACTGTTCACCGTTTTTTACCGCTCCGCTTCGCGTACCGGAATAATGGAAATACTCCGCGTCGCCATATGAGCCGTCCTTTATATAGTAGTCGAATCTATATCTCGAAAATCGTAGATCTTCTGTTAGACAGCCCTTACTCTAAGAGTTTACCTTAATTTTCGAATCGCTCCTGTGCGAATGAGACAGTGCTAGTCACATCTCGTTCTCGCATCAATGACAGGGCATAGTCACATCTATTTGACAATAGATGGCGCTTACACTATGCATGGATGAGTGAGACAGCGCTAACCACCTCTCGTTCTCTCATGAATTACCGATATTCGACAATATATGACACCACTTTAATCTGTTTAGGGCTGCGCTACAATATTATATATAAGTTGCTGGATAACGCTTGCTGTCCACAAAGAATATTGACTTTAGAGACAAGGATATAACAGAATCTGTCTCTCAGTGCATGCCAAATATCAGAAAACAAATCTTTGTATGTGTAGGTATTATATTTATGTTAAGGTATTCGCGTTATAAACGGTTTTTATTTAATGTTACAACTGGAAACAACGTTGGTGGGTGACAGCTCCCGTGTTAGAGTGTGTATGTGTATCTATGTGAGCGTGGATGTCCCAAATCCCTCCTTTTTACGGAGGAGACGCACGTCCAGCAGTGGACGCACACAGGATGATGCTGATGTGTGTGTATGTTGCAGCTCTTGAAGACAGTGGGGTGGCGCGTAGTGGCGGTGACGGGCGCACTGTACGGCGCGCTGTACGCGTACGAGCGGCTCACGTGGACGGCGGCGGCCCAGCAGCGGGTGTTCAAGAAGCAGTACGTGGCGCACGCCAGCAAGAAGCTGCGGCTCATTGTCGACCTCACGTCCGCGAACTGCAGCCACCAGGTGCAACAGTGAGTGCCCTACAATTACTACACGCAGCGCTATCTTAAGCTAGATCTATATCGAACAATTCTGTACGCTACTAATATTCTATGGAGCCTCTTTGAACCCACAGTTGAAAATTAGTAACGCCAGCGAGACATCTATCTATACTATTATAAAGTTGTTAAATGTCAAATTGTCAAAAATCAAAGATATTTAAACTAATGAAACCAAATTTGTCGATGTTAATTTGTTTGTTTGTTCGAGCTTCACGTTACTAGCGGGTAGATTTTGGTCAAACTATTACAGTCTTAAAGGTATATCTCCGCCTTAAATACTGTTGCATGTTTCATCAAAATCAGTCCAGTAGAATTGAAGGTACTGCTTGATCCCTGTTTTAGTAGCCGCTGTTAAGATACGAGAGCTCAAGTAAAAGTGGTTCTAAGGCTTTTTATATAAATCTGTGATTGTGTCGGAATTTCCCATATAGCGGAGAATCGGTAATTCCCGCGGGCGGAGCCGCGGGCAAAGGCTAGTTTTAAATATGCACAGTACAATTGCCCTATCCATCTACAGGTTGTCAAGAAGAGATCGCATATTTCCATAAGACCGCCCAATGTAAACTTTCCATTTCTTGTTTTCATGTTTGCAAATAGTACTCTATTTTTAAAATTGATATTGTGTGATTTGAGTAATAATAATAATAATATCATCACCGTCGTCGTTTTTAAAGCGAGCGAACCTTCAGATTTCAGCTGTAAGTTTATGTAAGTAATTATGAAATAAAAATTTTGTCTTACAGAGAGCTGTCAACAATGTTCGCTCGACTATGCCGGCTCATAGATGAAGCCACCACAGAGATGGACTCGGAGCTTTGCGAAGTGCGCGAGGGGATCAAGATGCTGGAGCATGCGTCCACGTCAGCTAAGAAACTGCGCAACAAGGCCAATTATCTCTCCCATGAACTAGAGCTCTTTGATGACGCTTTCCTTAAAAACAACTAGGACTCAAATAGACTAGGTGAGTTTATGATCTTGATTCTCCACTTAGCTGCATAATAAGACATCTACCGTCTACTGAAAGAATAATGAACACTTACACATCGCTGCTGACCACGCGCCAGCGCTTGATGTAGCGCCAACATTAAGTAACCAATCACGCGCCTATTAATATTTTTTTTTACCACTTTCAATCATATTTGTTATAATGAGTAAATAGTGTTCCGGGAAAATCCTTTCTTTTATAAGAAAACTCTGTTCACACAATATTGATGTATACTATCATATTTTCAATTGGCTGTCTGTTATTATACATTATTCTCTATGCATTTTACTGTAGTAACTGTAGGGTTTCCTTTTCATAAATAAATAAATAAGCTATGTACTAGAAATTTTCCTCAATTTTTTCCTAAAGTCTAACTGGGATTCAAAAATTAGATACAGTAGTACTACAAGAATAAGTTATAAGAATGTAAATCTGCTTAAGGCATTCTTTTGAAAAGCTCGAAAATATTTCAGTCAAAAAATTATAAAAGAATGCTTTTGCTCGGGAAAAATCCTCGTCAGCCATTGGTCAAACCAGAACTCGCTATTGTGACGTCCGCATGTTACGAGCGAGATAACACGAGTTCATCTATCATTATATTTTCAATCTTACGCGTAGTGCAATTTAATTGGTGTTTGTTAGTATCCGTATGCGCCAACGAAGAATGACGATGTAACTTGTTTTTGTGGTACTACTGTACTTATGTTAGTAAATGATAGATACATTTAAAGTTTATAGACGGATCAGATTGATTCCCACATGGAATAAACGTATAACCCACAAATAGTTGTTTATACATTCCAATTATTACAGAAATTATTGTATATTTACTGGAACTAATTAATATACTGTGTGTGCTCTTCCCGCCGGACTTCCGTCTTCTACTATGAGAACCAGCTGTAGGATGCTCCGAGATAATGAGCAGCGGTGTTATCCAACCATTCAACTAACATCTACTACAATCCCCAAGATGCCTGTCAAGTGTGGAGATTATGACAAATCCCTCCCTTTTATGGAGGGAGTCAAGTCTAGCAGTGGACTTCGACGGGCCTGATGATGCAGTCATCAGCTCGACTATCTAATCTATTTATTATAAAATTCTTAACACTGACAAGCAGCGCACAGCTTACAAAATTCATACACTAAAAATGTTAAAAGTGAGATGGTTCCTGAAATGTTGCCAATCACTTGCTATATAGATGTTAATGTGTATGGGGATGTTTCCTGAAATGTTGCCAATCACTTGATCTATAGATGTTAATGCCTATGGGGATGATTCCTGATATGTTGCCAATCATTTTCAGTATAGATATTAATGCCTATGGGGATGTTTCCTGAAGTTTTGCCAATCACTTGATATATAGATGTTAATGTTTATGGGGATGGTTCCTAAAATATTGCCAATCACTTGATATACATATAGATGTTAATGCCTAGGGGATGTTTCCTGAAATGTTGCCAATGCCTTGATATATAGATGTTAATGCCTATGGGGATGGTTCCTGGAATGTTGCCAATCACTTGCTTTATAGATGTTAATGCATATGGGGCTGGTTCATGAAATGTTACCAATCACTCACTGTATAGATGTTAATGCCTATAAGGATGGTTCCTGAAATGTTGCCAATCACTTGCTATATAGATGCCTACGTTTGGTTGGTTGCAGTGGAAGGTACAAGAAGCGTCACGTCCCTAGCACAACGGGCGCGCTCGCCGTGATGAACTCATCGGAAGGTCGCGTCGCCAACCTTCAATAAGTAATCTACCAAATCTCGAAGCCAAAACACTACCAAACCTGTAGTATCCGCCTTGGATTCTACGCACCCTTGATATGGATTTGTCCGGGAGGGCAGTTTAGTTTTAGAAGTTTGTCATGCAGGTAACCTAAAATCTTACAATATAAAATCGAGCAGTTTTTTAACATACTTTTTTTAATTTGATAGCGGACGCAATTATAAGTTAACCCCTTGACGTGTGGGCTCAAGTTAATACAAGCGCGCTTAAACTGTGCAGGCTCGAGATAATTTGAACTGGTATTATATGCTGCTGTAATGTTTATCCCACTCGAATTATGAATATATTAATTATTTTATAACTTTTTTTGCAAAACAAGGTTCTAAAATGTGTTTTCTTAAAATAAAACAAAATATTGTCAGTTCTTTTTTTTTTCAAAAAATGTATGCGTTAAGGGGTTAATGATCCAGTTCAATTCAAAATACTCGATAAACATTCAATTAAAATTTAATTCGCAGTATGGGCAAAAATAAAATATGTTGAGTTTTGTCACTGGCGATGCGATATGCGATGCTTAGCGACGGCGCAGCTGATGGATTGTATGAATTTTGTATGGAATGTGTGTATTTATAGCTGTGTTAGTGATTGGGGTCGATTGAAATAGTAGAAAACGAAAAATAATATTATGTAGCTAGATCAAAGGGTATAACATACATAAAGGTATATATGTATGTATCGCCGCTCAAACGCCGCGTAACTCGAAAAATGTTCGTCTCAAGTTATGCACGTCATTGGATTGGGAATCAAACGATGCAGTGTATGACCGATCATAGCGTACGGTTAGAGCCAACAGGATACTCATCCTGTTGGCTCTAACCGTTAAAAACGTTAAAAGCACTCGCTTTTAACGTTTTTGCAAGGATAAAATACATTTAACAATTACAAAGAAAGATTGAAGAGATTTTTTGCTTTTCTGAAATAATGCCTTTTGTGAGTAACGTGGTGTTAGAATGCAAAGGACGATATACTATAAAAAAAATTGGAATATATGTACGCCTCGAGACCTGTCTTTGTACCTTGTAGAACTAGGAAGTCTCTTGTGTCTCGCAGTCGTTAAGATAATTTGCAGGTTAGCTACTGACCACCCGAAAAATACTGCATTACAATATCACTATTATTACAAAACACGTACTATCCTTAGTACTGCGTTTAAAGTGTTATTTTTGTATGGGCGTAAGGTCTAAAAGATTTAAACCTAGTACCGAGGGTAACCGCGTTTTGTAATGAAGGGATTGTAGAAGTAATTCAGACACGGGCGGTGTAAAAAATTTAACAAAGTTGAAGCATGACCACTGTAATCCTTCATTTTGCGTGCAGTGACTGGTGGCTAACTGCGGTTAATTCGGTTTCGTCTACCAATGGAATTGCAGTAAAACAGCAAAATGAAATATATAGCGCTTTAAGTACGGTCCCGCCTTAAATAGGGCCCTCCACATTAACAACCCCGCTCTCTCGCTCGTACGATGCCGCCGAAGGCGCCGCGCCAGTGGGCGAATTAAATTAACACGTACTGGACAGGTCAAAATCTGCTCTGTCTTACTCATTTTTCGCGCATACTTTTTTTTAGAAATTATCATAAAACTTATTTGCTCAATAATGGCAGAATTCGTCTGATTGGACAGAAATATAATGAGCAGGGCGAGCTGTGATTACCGCTTGCCAGCGAAAAGATTTCGGAACTGATCATGTTTCAAGTTTGTTAATATTACATGTGACTGCGTGCTTTAAAAAACTAAATAACATTTCAAGGTCTATTTACTTCGAAGCTTATGTTTACGAGATTAATTTTTAAATCTAGAAACAAGGAATATATACCTACATGCTAAGTTAACTAAGTCAAAGTCGTGTGTTTCCTCGCGAAGTTTTCCTTCACCGTTACGAGTTCCATGTCTAGCAAGTATTTTTATCTTTTTACAGTATTGTTATCGAACGTCGTAACTTATTGTGATATAAGAAATGTGTATAAATACAAAAATAAATTAACCGTTTGCAATAATTTTGCTTGTAAAAACTTAAACAAAATTTTGTGTTTGACTCTTGAGATTATCTAGTGGCTCTAAGATTTAACATGATATATTTTGTACATAATTAACGTAATTTAAAAGTTGTTATCAAATCACATCACCTTTTTCACTGTTTAAGTTTTTTTTTATAATATCGCTGGTTTGAGTTTCGTTAGCGTTTGAAAAGTGAACTTTGTGTTATATTTAATTTACGGACGTTTTTAGCGGTAACTTTTAAAAATTAAGTACCAATTCTATAACATTTAAAACACACCAGTCCTTCAGACTGTGATAATTTATTCAAACGCGTTCAAAGTATAAATTGGAGAATTTGAGCTGCCACATTTTGAGAGCGTGGGTACGTTACCTTTGGCCAACGATATTTGGATTAAGAAAAGGGGAATGTCCATTTTTCATACAAATTTGGCCCTGAGTGGACACAATTGTACATAAGCATGATAATATGCAATATCAGTTATTAATTAACTAAGGTTTTTATTAAAAATGTTCGGGTTTTTATCATAAAAGTTTTTATTTTTCACCACAAAATACAAGATCGGAAATTAACTTAGTTCAATTAAATACAACTAAGTATTTATTTAGTTACCTAACTAATGTTATAGAGGAAATTAGTGCTGATTCTGTTGTAACAAAACTTAATTAAATTTGGTCCCTCTCTATATTTTTCTAATATCAAACGCCAAAATTAGATAACAAACATTTATAGCGAGTACCGACCTACGTTTCTGTCAAGCGGTTCAAAAAATGTTGTGTTTTTGTATGTCTTTAGTCCGTATGTTCCTAGATAGCGTCTAAATCTTTTAATTTTGACGTGACTAAACGAAACTGACAGCACCAAAATTGTAGCTATCTCGTTTTGGCGTTTGACATTGGAAAGAGATAGGGAGGGACTGAGTTTGGTTAAGTTCTGTTACAACAGAATCAGCACCATTGTAGAGTATACGATATGGTTATCGTATACTCTACCTACTAAGTATTGGGATGACATTTCTAAACGCCAAGTCACACGTGACTTATCGATTACAGATGTCATTCCAATACATTTTTTCATTTCTATTAGCGATAACGATTGTCGAATGTCAACTTGGCTAGGGGCACTGTATTCGAATCGAACTTTAAACAACGCTTACCTCGATCAAGTGTTAGATGAATGACCTGCAATTTGTATTGACTCCACCCGAGTGTCGGAGGGTACGTAAACCACTGGGGTCCAGCTGGTGTCTGAACAAATCCTGTGCTATAAATTCATTATAAAATGACAGTTCGATTATTTAACTTATATACATAGTAGAAGAAATAGAGAATGAACATCAAATGTGATATTACCACTTAAAAATCAATGAGAATCAATTAATCGTTACGTTGCTATTATAAGTTGGTAACACTTCTAATTACTAACTGGAATTTTATCATTTTCATGTCATTACCCTTTATTTGCGCTAAAATATGCCCAACTTTTTAAACGAACATTACGATAAATTAAAAAAATACGATTCTTTTTTCTATGTGGAATCAAATTTGTACATTACAGGGCCAAAAATGGGCACTCCTCCTTTATGCATTACTACATTTATTTTATATTATTTGGCCCATACGTTAATTTTATAAGCGTCTTTTTAACTTTTTTTTTATATTATAAATTATGTTTGTTAAAATGTCATATTAACATTTTGTACAAAAAAAGTATTTGTTCTGTGGTAAATTCAGTCTTACTATTTCAATTGACCACAAGCCTGATTCCAAGTGTGCGCTTAACAGTGGAAGCTCACAAGCAAGACACGCCTATAAAGGCAAGTACAGTTCCGCCGTGTATATTGTAAATTGGAGCTTTTGTTGTTGTTTTAAAGTTATTTATTAATTTTACATGTTGTATTTGAATGAAATCACGTGAGGACTATCGGTCCATTATCTGTTATGACATACATTTTTGTTGTGATGAATTTATTTTAGTTAGATAATACGGTTCTTGACGGCTTTTAATTTGTTCTGTCGTTCAGCTTGCCACGGAACGCGAACCAACCTGGTGCTATGTACGGATGTCACTAAAAAAAATATAGTAATCGAACAAAATTTATACATAAACATATTATGTGTGTTGATTGAGATAATTATATAATACTGTATGATACGAACGTGATATTTACTCTTGTGTTATCGGACTGTTATATCGCTATGTTTACATGCTTTATATAATGTTACCACGTCTAGATATATAAGTATTTTGTACAATATTTCTTATTTAATATCTCTTGAGTATTTGCATTCAAGCTAGGACAGAAACTTTCGCTCCACTAAAAATTTACTCATTTGGTGTCCATCTGACAGCTCTGGTTTTGTTAACTCCTCTTTCCTAGTCAGCCAGTCTTCCTTTAGAACACGCTTCCCACCGAAGTCAGCGCGTGCACGCACCGCACCACCCGTGAAGCGTTTAAGGCAAAAATTCGTGAACTTCTTGTTTAGGAATTGACGGAATTTTCACTATCACAATAACTTTAGTTCGGTATATTTATGTATGGTACATATATGTGGTACATTTATGTATTCTTATATATTTATGTAATAGAATGAATATTTAATGCTGAAAATTATGGTCCGATATTTTGTTAGTATTCATCATTGCAACTACTTTGTTATGTTAGCACTACCTGGACTGGCAGAGATGCCGCAGCTATTAAATCTGCCAGGCAATCGGGCGTTAAATAAATTTAAAAATATTTTATATATCTAGATGAAATATAGATAGAATTTGGCGTAAGATATATGGGCATAGGAATTCTGATATAGGACGATTATACTGAACTATAATCTCTCAGACAAAAAACATTCTGAAGTACGATTCTCACCAAAGAGAATAAATTAGACAGAGACAGATAGACATTTAGAGAGAGATATTACGTAATCGTCATTTTACATCCGGTGAAGAAAAATCGTAAGGGAAGCAGACATGTCAGAATTCTTAATTATTTGTCTACAAGAGACTCAATCTCCTTCCATATTGGAAGCACAATATCACAAGAAGACGAATAAGAATCCATAATGTTGACCGTTTACCTCTGACCGTAGAAATATCATATGTAGGACTAACACAATCCGCGCAAACTCTACCAAAAAAACTAACTAAAAATTCCGCGGTCGCCAACACCAACACTCCTTCAGGGCAATATTGTAACTTTTTTATATATATTTTATTGCCTGGAATCTGAGACCTTTAAGACAAGTCATCATTTTAATACATTCGTCAATTTAACAATAAAATGCTGATGAATTCATTTTATTACTTCTTGGGAGTTTGACTTTAATCCAAATTAACTATACGAAAGTTCCCGCAAGCAAGAGTATCCGCAGACTTATCGCCTTGAATAAATACGGTCACTACAATGCTAGTCGCAGTTTTAAAGTTTCAATATTGTTCATGATTATTGACAATTGGTACATAAAACAACACCAATTTTATATATCAAACATCACAATAAACACTCGGGTTGCCTCCAAATCTCGAATATTGTAACTCGCTTCTGCATCCACCTAAGAGGTGATCTCGAACTCATGTGCCACACATGGCCATTATTTGCACGGGTGGACGATAAGGGCTTACGTACTTTTTGCGTCCATGGTCACTAAGCTTCCGTGATCATCCGACACCTATTCCATGATATTAATATTGATTTCAATTACGACCGAAGGCCATGAATTTGAATATTATATTATAAACAACATATTTATGAAGTTTGCACACATAAAGGAAGCAACTTTCAATATTGTAGAACCCAATGAAATTGTAATAATTTATTTGTAATCGTGAAACAATGATTCCGCATAAGGTGAAGATATGTTGTTTATTTCTTTGCTGTTCCTGCATTTGAATAATGAATTGAGGCCGCGACAGTTGGGAGTGTCTAATGCATTTTGCAGTAATTATCACTTTTGGCTATCGGAACTTAAAATTTTCAGCGATACAAAAAAAATGTTTTATAAAATAATTCAATATTGAATAAAAAAGGCAGGTCGTTCTGGTTCTCATGGCCTCAATTATGTACATAATAATTATTATTCATCATCCCCACAGCTGTATGGGTCTCCGCTAATCAGGGGGGGGGGGGGATTAACCTCTCGTGTGCTGCGCCGCGCTACATAAAAAACTACGGTGCCATACTGACTATCGTACCGTATCGTATCGTAAATAGAAGCATTTTGGAATGAAGTTATTCAAACTGTCAAACTATTTGAATGAATGGACTTTATTAAATTCATAAGTTTTGTTCATTCATTTGGATCACGTTTCAACCACTTTTAACACGCGCAGAGAAAGATAATCAAAAAGAGGTCATTTTCCTATAGAGGTATAATTGCGTCTACCATGCTGACTAGTGTGGGTAGGTGTTTAAATTATTTAACTCGATCAGTACTGTATGTCTTCACCGATGTAAATAGTCTAGTTTTTTTTTTACATAATTATTATAATAAAATGCAAGAAACGAATTATTTGTTTGAGATATAGTGACATTATTGGGGAGGTCGGCAGTAAATGAATTTGGAACCGTGCAACCATTTGATATTAGATAGATTTTGTTGTCCACTGTAATTAGTTATTGAGTAATTAGGAGAATTTTCTTATGTAAATAAAACAAATAAAGGATTTCTTTATAGACGTTTATAGTTTTATTTTTAGAAAGTTAATATAAATAACATTGTTTTGAGATCGTTTCATTTTCAATTATATAAGTGCTATTTGTCAATAGTATATGTAAATATATTCTCTGTATCTACGTCGAATATAACTTTTAGGTCTTGTACTTTAGTAATATACTGAAAAAAAAACGAAAGATGATGATTTATCGAGCTATGTGTTCTTGACATAGTTATAGGGTAGAAAACTTCAAACAACACTTTCAAAATTTAGCTGGTTCGGTGGACCCTCTGCAGCTACATTTCTACCATATTCCCAAAACTCGACAAAATATGTGAAGATTAGATCTATGGAAATTTGCGTACCCCAATATAGACCCCGGTCGAGTCTCCCGTGGCCCCTGGGGGTCCACCTGGATCACTTTGGGAACTAAGGTTATAGGGGATGCCTGTCTGCCGTAACAACTGAGTGAGAGCAAGGGCGTCCCCAGCCAATAGCCCGAGGGGGAGGGGGGCAAGTTGATACATGGAGGATGGTAAAAGTATGAATTTTAAATACAGTCAATAGCACATGAACAGTGGCGGCGGTGGCATGAGTTTCAACGTGCGAGACTTGTTTGATCGGTTACGCAAGTGAGTGGACTTAGGACTTGATTTCTTTGCATTTGGCTACATTTTTTGAATCTCTATGGGGGTCCCTCTCTGCTCCCCCTTGGCGACGCCCTTGGTGAAGAGTACACCAACAGTAGTGACCACTAACGGAATCTCCAAGACAAGATTTTCTCGAAAATTCATTAAGTTGATGAAATAAGTCTGTAGGCGTTTTATAAGGTTCATTCGTAGTGTCGCGCACGCCCGAAGGCGTTTGTAACCTTTAATATATAAACACGTACTAAGCAGTCTGGCTCTGCAGTTGAGGGACTGATGTCGATGTGACGTATTCTTTAGGTTAAAACGACGAGAAAAGCACCCGGTGGTAAGTTCCAGAGTCTGGAACCTCGAGGAAGCATCTTAGCACTGACAACGCACATAGGTTTTTTTTATTACCAATTATAATGGGTGTCTCAGTAAGAACTTGAATATTAAAAACTTAAAAAATATATTAATTTAGTGTTTTATTTACACTTTACATATGTATGCAAGTAGTAATGGCATTTATACATGAAAAAATATCGGTTAAATGGCCACCGTTCTTTTATTGGTAGGTATGCACTTTAGTAACGAAATTTTGGAGTACATTTTGCAGTAAGGGCTGCCGGATTTGACGTGCAATTTCTTATTTTAGTTCCTCAGTTGTTTTAGGGTGCTTCTTTTCAAAAATAGTCCAGACAAGTTAAATCGCAACTTCTTGGCGATCAGTTTTGGTCTCTAACACGAAAGATGACAAAAAAAAAATTTCCCCATTTTTGTAATGGGTTTTCACTGTTAACAAACGTTCTTCCAAGCTATGACGCACCATTTTCGTAAATGACAACAATAATTGATAGTCTAAAATGGCGTGCGATTCGAAATTCAACTTCTTGCTGAGACACCTTTTAAATATAAAAAAAAACCATTTGAAAATCTCTAAAATTTTGTTTTGCAAGCCATATTTGCAAAAATCCAAAAATAGGATGTTGCCCTACGTATGAATACCAACTTTTACGGGTGGCACTGGGCGTGTTAATGTAAACGATCAACAAGGTAATGGATTTATATGTTGCGAGTCTGGTTGCTAGTATCATATCAAATAAGCGTTTAGCACGTGAGCACGTTAATCCATCGACTTCGGCTGTATTACAAGACTAGTCGGCTTCAGGACTGCAGCTAAATAAAAGTATTGGACAAGGATCAAACAGAATTCGTCAGATCACACCATTCGACATCCTTCAAAGTGCGCGTATCAAGACTCACCAATCCAACGTCTTTCCTGAAGACGATCTTATTAAACTGTGCCGCGTCCCCCATCACCTTGATTCCATAATGCGTACACGCATCCATTACCTCTCGCTCATTACTAAATCCTAACCAAGCCGCCAGAGTCTTTGTCGGCACCGTCAGACGCGTACTGTTGTACCCGTAACACATAACTTGCAAGGCTTGTCTGAAGAAACAAGGAAGTTATAATAATTTGGCTATTACTAATATGACACCTCGGCTTTTTAATCGTGCACGTTCTTCATGCCAAGTGCTATTTTATACAACAGATGAATATTATGTAGCTAGTGTATGTAATTCCGGGCTATTGTCTTGATACAATTATAAAAAATTGCGTACTATGCGTGACATGTATGTATGCGGCCAGACCTGCTGGCCCTACGGAGAGATAACATCTCTGCATCATTCTACCTTATCTATGACAGGGAGTTTTCCGAAGAATTGTTTGGTCTATTTCCAGCCACTGAATTCCATCATCGCACATCTCGCCAAAATTTTAAATTTCACTATTATTACTTCGATCGTTGGCGATCTAATGAGTCCCGGGTTCGAATCCTGGTAGGGTCAAACATTTGTGTGATGAGACAAAGGTTTGTATCAGAGTCATGGATGTATTTATCTATTTATGTATAGTATTTATCTATATAAGTATGTATATCGTTGTCTAGTACCCAAGACACAGGGAATCCTAATTTGGAACTAGATCAATGTGTGTGAAGAAGTGTCCAGAATATTATTATTATTATTATCTACCACTGTGCATTTCTAGCGCGATTTCTATCCAAGCACCACTATTCTGTGGAATGAGCTTCTAGCGGCGGTTTTTACAAGTGGATACGACTTGGGGACCTTCAAAAAACAAGCTTACACTTTTCTTAAAGGACGGCAACGCATCTGCGATCCGTCTGGTGTTGCCGGTGTCTACGGGCCGCGGTGATCACTTACCATCAGGTGACCCGCTTGCCCGTTAGCCCTCTCTTATATATATAAAAAAAATGTGTTTAATATTGAAGTTTTTTGTAGAGTGAGGGGTGTTTATCTGGAGATAAGAGATATCTTTGAAGACAACTAAAAAACTAAGTTGGGAAAGATCTTGTTGTAAATAGTGCTATCGGGAGCATTGTTACAGAGTTCCTTATCTTAATTTTTCAGATTCGTCCTGCAGATCTATTTTCTTTTTTTCTTCTTATTGCTGTAGTTCGAATGTTATTGGAATTTATTACAGCTGTATGTGTGATGCTGTGTGGCGCCGACATTATAACAGCATCACTCCATTACTTCCCGGGGGTGCTGTCAGAACCAAATAACCAGCCACTGCGATCTCCAAGATGAATGCTAAGCATGGAGATTATAGCAAATCCTTCCTTTTTAAGGTAGAAACCCATGTCCACCAGTGTACTTCCACAGGGTGATAATGATGATGATAATTTTGGATTATATCAATTTAATTATTGATGATAAAAACAATTAACCTTTGTAAGATGGGTAGGTAGGTTCTCAGTGCACAGTATGTCAAAGGACACAGTTTGTTCATAAGTCTGCACACCTTTATGTAATTACCCTCCATATTTGCTATACCTATTTTGTATGACAGTCTTAGTGTTGGCGATCTGAAAAGTGAAATACGTACATCTTTAGTAAAATTTTCTTCACTTAAAAGAATATAAATATACTATATAAACAACTATTATACGTACAATCATCACAGACTAAGCCAGCACACCACCAGTTAAAACCACAGCATATGAGTTAAAATTTATATTATTATTTTTAAATATTCCCGTAATTATAAATGAATTTTAGTTTAAAAAAAAATTGCTATTATTTTCATTTATTATCTACAACTCTAATCATCCATGTCTTATTCGAGGGCCAAACCACATCCTGATCTAGACAAAAATATTATTTACACCTGCCAGAAACGCATTATAAATATTCACAGCCTTCTTCACCACTATCCCGACTTCAGTCAGTCTGCTATTATTATCAGATGTGGCTGTGGAGTTTGAAGCCACCATGTAACCCTTAGAAACCTGCGATGATGTCATTAAGATACTAGTCGAAACCAGTTTGTGCCTTTCGAAACACGAAAGAAGAAAGTTCTAAAATATAATATACTAGCTCTTGCCCGCGGCTCCGCCCACGTGAATGTCGATTTACCGCTACACGGGATATCTCGAAACAATCATAGATTTATACAAAAAATAATTAACCACTTTTACTTGACCTCTCGTACCTTAATGGTGGTTACTAAAACAGGGATCAAGCTGTATCTTAATACTACTAATACTACTGGACCGATTTCTATGAAACATGCTGCAATATTTAAGTTGGAATAGTACCTTTAACATTGTAATGGCTTAACCAAAATCTACCTGCTAGTTTTTACGTAAAGCCCAAACAAACAAAGTGACAGTATATGAGGATAAACCTATTTATGGATATAACATATAGTGGATAACTAATTCATTGAAAAAGATTTACCTTTTCAATTCTTTAGTTAAATTTGTAAATCTAAATAGTGGATACATATCATCTAAATTGGACAATATATATAGACATTCCACGAGCACTCTATCACAAGACAACCTGTTCCCATCTTTGTTGCTGTTTAAATCTAAGTTGGAGAGGAACACATTCAATTTATCTACTGACTCTTGTGTCTTTTGTTGTTTGTCAATTGTGTCACAGCATTGGAGGTACCATTTGATACATTCTAACAGGTATTTCTTGTTCAATACTGGATCATAATCTTTCAAGGGTATATCTGCCAATCTGAAAGAATTGAAAGGAGTGTTTAAGATAAAAAAGAAATCAAACAATTTTTATTCTAGATGAATTTTGAAATACATTTTTTAAATTGTTTTAATATTTTTTTTTATAAATTATTTACAAATTTTTTTCCATCTCTTTCATTATTAGGTAGCATCAATTCATCACACACTTCCAAAAATTAATTTAGAATTATGACATACACAAAATCAGTGAGTCTTCTCTGTTATGGATAAGCAGCATTCACTAGCACTAACAAGAGAATTTTCTTATAAAACTCATATCTACTTCTAACAATTAATGGTAACCTTATTTAATAATCATTACCCATTCGAAAATTTTTTGAGTTAATTTGACAAAAGAGAATTTTCAACAGTCCCAATGACATTTTCAGATTCAGTTCTGGGTGAAACATTTTATAAAATGAACATTTATTTAAATAAGGCCTTAGCACACTTGATTAGGTAGATTATCAGAATAGATTACCAGAAAGATGCTGTGCTATATTACACTAACCTGTATCCAAAAAAGATGTAAAACCTGATCATAGGCTCTAATAAATGAATACATTGTTGTTCAGGCAGTCGCTGTATTGTTATATCTTGTCGAACTGCTCTGAGCCTATCATTTACAAAATCATAAATAACTGACAAGGGAACATCAGCTCTTTTTACTACCCTGGAAATGAAGATTTAAATATTACAATAAAATTGTAACCACACTTGTTTTTAGTCTTCACATTTTAATGGTAAATAATATTTATGGATTTAAATGATGATTTTAAAACATCAAAGAATATACCAAAAAAATTCATCATCCCTTGAAGCCTATTACTGGACATAGACCTCTTCCATAAAGCTCAAAGGGATTTGTTATCTTTATTTATAATCATTCAGTTGTCTTAGAGATCAATAGAAGTTTCTTGAATTGGGGAGCAATGAATCTACTCATTACCCTGCTCTCATATCCAAAGTTAGATTTTACATAGGGTTTTAATGCAATATTGCTATCTTTAATACCATACAAGGAAACAAAGTGACATTATTATAAATTTCAGATACGGCCATATTAAAATCCCATTTATACAAAATTTGTCAATTGCAAAGTGCGGTCTTGGTTTATATGCACTTATATCTGTTATCAGTACCATATTGATAAAATTTTACTGTCTTGATTTAATCTTTAGATATCGTGTAAATCAGAGGTTCCCAGACTTTTTTTTCTCATAGACCACTTTCAAAATTTAGCTGGTTCTGGTGGACCCCCTGCAGCTAAATTTCTACCATATTCCCAAAACTCGACAAAAAATCTGAAGATTAGATCTATGGAAATTTGCGTACGCCAACATAGACCCCCGTCGAGTCTCCCGTGGACCCCTGGGGGTCTACCTGGACCACTTTGTGAACTAAGGATGTAAATTAAAAGGGTATTTTGTAATCTTACTCAAGCACCAGATATGCCACTGTATCCAGTAATATAGAATATGGCCTTAACAGATGAGGTCTGGCCATATGAGAGTCTGCTGCTGACCGGCCATAGCTTTTCACCAATCTTTTCGTTGTTCCAACCACTTCCAATGTGTGCACCAGGTGTTCTTTTTCACGCCTTGAATGATACACAAATCATCAAACATATCTTTTAAGCAAATCAAAAGCGAAAAGTATCTTCAAGGGCATACAATTTAATTTCATCGGTGGGACACATGCTATAGCATGTGCCACTTATGGCACCCTTTTCATGGGATGATCCATTTTCAATGTGTTTACAGAAGAAATCGAAATATGAGGACATATTAAATTTTATTACGTTTTCGTTTTTAGAAATTGTCCATGTTTACAAGATAATGACATCTCACCACACTTCACTTCTCTTCGTGGTGCATGACACAGATCACCAAATAGTGTATGACGTTTGACCAATTTGCTACAATTCTGCCAGTATTCAGTTATGAAAGTATCATAAACTTAGGGGGTATTGATCGGTATAGAAAATTTTGGTATTGGAAGACAGAAGATCGACGGAAACTTAGTGTTTTAGAAAGAAATTATTTACAGTTTGATGTTATTCGTATTTACAAATTTACATAAAATAGGGATAAAGGAAGGGGAAAAGGTGTAAGAAAGAAGGCATTTAAAAGAGGTAGAACGAGGAATTTCGGGAGGGAGGATGTCATAGAGGGAATAGCGTAGTTTAGGGCAGCAGAAGAAGATGTGATAATGACATCTCTCTGTACTCATTATAATTATAATCTATGCATCTTTCAAGCGTCTGTGGCTTAAAGGTCTCGTTACCAAGCCATTCAATATTACAAAAAAAGTGTTACATAAGAGTTTTGGCGGCAACTGGAGTGAAACATCACTTGAAGTTTTATTTTAACGTTTTATATTAGTTTATTGTGAAGTTTAATACATAAATTTAGTGTTCTTTTGTGTATTTATCGTCAATAATCGTGAACAATATTGAAACATTGGAACAAAACTGTGACCAACATAGCAGTGACCATATTTTTTCAAGGCAATAAGTCTGCGGATATTCTTGCTCAGTCAATGCGTTAATGTGGTAATCTTCGGATTAACGTCAAAACAAAATGTGATACATTAGCATTTATTGTTAAATTGACGGAACTATGGGTGTAAAATAATAGTTTAAACGTCTTAGATACCAGGCCATAAGACACATTAAAAAAGTATCACATGGATGAATAAATGGATGTGATGTAATCTTTCAAGACTCAAAATAAAGACTAGCTTAATTTTGAGCTTTAAGATCACATCCCTAAGAGAATTAAGTCAAATTAAGGTTCTCGTCCAAATCACATCCTAATCCAATTTATATCATAGCTCTATGGTTTAACAATAATTCTGTCAACGATAAATGCATTTAGCCAGGGGCGCCGACTTATAAAAAATATTGGGGGGGGGGCATACCGGGGGTCTTGCCCCGGGAAATTTTCTAAATTTTAGATGAAAAATAGTGAGTTTTAAAGTTTTTTTAAGCATTTTAGAGTCATATGATCAACATTAGAACGCCGAAAATTCAACTCTCGATAACTCGTCACTCCGGGAAACTCGACAAGCCTGACACATTTTTTGGCTTTGAAAAATGAAACGGTCTTTAAAGCACGGTATTTTCGTAAAAAGCTAGTTTTAACTCATTACTGAATATATTTTAAAAGGTAACTATCGTCAAACAAGGGAAATACCAACATAACTTTGTGATTTTACAAAGCATAATATAACTAATAATTTTCTTAAATTATTGGGGGGGCTCCGCACCCCGAACGAATTTTTGAGGGGGGCTCGGGCCCCCTCAGGTCCCATGGAGTCGGCGCCACTGTATGTAGCAAAATTAATGATTATTGACTGGTAGGAGTGAACTATGTAATAACAGCGGAAGATATATATTTGCTGAAATAGAAATGGGTCAGAAAGTAAACGGCACATTGTTAAAATATGTATATCTGTTATAGATTTGGCTACTCAGTAGTTATTTGATTACTACTGAAGATATATAAAATACACAATATTCGTTTGTATTTTTATTCAAAGTTTCATGCAGTAGATATCATCATCACATCGGGGAAGTCCACTGTTGGACATAGAATTTCTACTTAAAAAGGAGAGATTTGCAATAGTATTATTTTTTTATTACACTTTAAAATCTTTAAATTAAATATTAAATATCGTAAATATTTCATCGTGCATCAATTACTAGCGTAAATGAATCGATGACATGGATTTACCAGGGATTATAGAGGCTAATGGGGATGATCTCAAATACAATCGTTGTCCGAACTCTCTTGATTACGTCATAATAACGCGAGGTCGAACAAACATTCAACAAAAACTATCAAAATGGCGATCTGTCAAATTTAGTTTCATGTTTGTTGTAGTACATTGGTGGTCTAGTGATGCCAGAAACGACTTGCGATAAAAAGATCGTGGGTTCAATCCCGATCCTGTACCACTGAATTATTTCTAATTCATGGTCTACATCTTTAGTTCCCAAAGTGGTCCAGGTGGACCCCCAACGGTCCACGGGAAACTCGTCGGGGGTCTACGTTGGCGTACGCAAATTTCTATAGTTAGATATATANATTTTTTGTCGAATTTTGGGAATATGGTAGAAATGTAGCTGCAGGGGGTCCACCGGAACCAGCTAAATTTTAAAAATAGTCTATGAGAAAAAAAGTCTGGGAACCTTTGGTCTACATTGTAAAGACCATTGTACTTAATGGAGAAGAAAAACTTCGCGAGGAAACCTGCATGCCCGTAAGGGTGTGTAGACTACCAACTAGACCACTAGACCTGTGCGGTAGACTACAACCTAATCCCCCTCCTGATCAGGGGGGGGCCGTGCCCATGTAGTGGGGGCGAATATGGACTGGGGACGATTTGTTGTAGGCCATCTTACTAGGCGCGTAGGTAGGTAATCGAGCATATTATTCTTTGATGCGAGTTCTTAGGTTTTAATTGGTGGATACCAGTAGTTCGATGGAACTGCGAAATTGAAATTATTGTTCTCGCGATTTTGTTTCGGTTTTATATCTTACTAGCTTTTGCCCGCGGCTCCGCCCGCGTGAATGTCGGTTTTCCATTACATGGGAAATCCCGACACAATCGTAGTAGATGTATATAAAAAGCCTTACACCACTTTTACTTTAGCTCTAGCACCGTAATGGCCGCTACTAAAAGAGGGATCAAGCTGTAACTACAATTCTACTGGACCGATTTTGATGAAACATGCCGCAGTATTTAAACTGAAACAGTACCTTTAAGACTGTAATAGTTTTACCAAAATCTACCCGCTGGTTTTTGTGTGAAGTGAAGTATTAGACCGTTAACAGACACGACTGTCGGAATAATGATAGTTGATTCCGTATTCCACATGGCGGTAACATCGAAGGCAAGGTCCAAATAAATATTTTGTTTGTTTTTCTTTTACTGCCATGATGAGGTAATCGTCACGCGGAGTAGCAATATCAACCAGCATTACACGACGCACTGATCGATCTATTATCACAATATTATGTTCATTTGTTTCATATTTATTTGCTTTTGTTTATTATTATTATATTTGACAAACAACATAAATCTCGGGCTAATAGTGACTCGGACTTTCATAAGACATGCATGGGGCCGAAGCCAACACGCAAAGGCCCTTTTGACAGGTAATTATGACATGTAATGTGACACTGGAAGTGGCAACGAATAGGCGTAGAGGTGGAAAATACGTTTAGTCTATTGTTATTAGTCGAGCGAGGAGGTACCTACATTATTGAAACATTTGAGTTGTGTTGAATATACACGAGAGGTGAAATAAAAAGTAAATTTAAAACGGTTCCTTAAAGACGTCACGACTTATTTGATTTTTATAGATAGATGTATCCCATTCGAACCCGATTGGACACCGTGTGTGCAATTGATTTTTGAGACTATAAGACCGGTTGTACACCGTGTGCAATAATAGTGTGTAATCAGTTTAAGCGGATTAACTTACAAATTGGGTGATTTTCATAGCAAATAAGTTTTTTTTTTATTGAAAATGAACAATATACAGGAAAATAAAAAAAACACGGTCTCGTCGGGAGCGTGTTCGAAATAAGAAAATCGCAGTCTCGAATGGGTTATACAAAGATTTTGAGATGTTATTATTAGATTCCAAAAATCTTGTGCTAGGGGACACCCGGGTTTGAACCGGGGACCTCTCGATCTGCAGTCGAATGTTCCACCACTGAGCTATATCCCCCCTATTACAGATGTAAGAAAGTAGAGCCGTAACTTAAAAATGATTCATTCGCCGCCTACACGCTGATTAGTATTACAATATGACGACACGTTCATAAGAAGCTGTCTAGTAATTTGCAATATATGCATCAACATTAGGAATACAATAATTTGATAACTTCGCAGCAAGTTTAGTTGATAGATTTCCTAATCTCTCTACTAAAATTTGTTGCATAAGTAGTCTTCTATTTATAATATTAATTTATCACATAATTACTCGCTTCGGTAGTAATCGATAAATTAATTGTAATTTCAAGCTTGTTTACGTATAGTACACGTTATTTAATGTTTACTATTTAGTCGATATGTTACTATTATTTAATTTTGGTTTCATCATTTTCATCTAAGTAAGTATTTTAAGAGGGTAGTCTCTCATTGTTTGAGCGCCACGATAATAACGACGTTGCCAGTTCATGAAGTATGAGAATTAAATGTGAAATATAAGAATTCTTTGAAATTTTATTGATTTTGCACGATTCATAATGCGATTCATTAGAGAGTGCTTTACGACGGAAATTTTTTTTGCGACTCGTTTCGGCAACTATTTTTACTGATATTTCTTTATTAGTTCACGGAACTAAGATAATTTCCGTACCATTTTATAGATAATTTAATGGAGATTAATTATACATTAATTATAAAATTAAATTAATTATACAATCTCCAAAAAGTGATGGAATGTTACGGATGTGAGAAAAAATATTAAAAGTCCGAAAAACCTTTCCTTTCATTCTAATTTCCAAAAGCTCTGAAAGCCAGACAACACGATAACTTGAGAAAAAAAAACATTGTCATATTTTTAAAGATCCGTCTTGTCACAGTGAAGAACTGTATTGAAAATGACTATCAAACTTTTTGTCGTTTAATTATTATTAATAAAAAATTAAGTAATGACTTGTATATCTATATACATCGATTTTTTTTTCTTTCTTCGCATGTCAGCTGTGATGTGGTTGCGCAACAATTACATTGGCGAATGCCTCCGTTTTGTGTGCCAAGTATACAATATTTATATGATGTGAGAAAGACC
>WUAW01000779.1:25852-36360 GCA_017165845.1 Thaumetopoea pityocampa | reverse complement strand
ACTTTCCTACCTCAACCTCGATCCTTTCCTTCCTTTTCGTGGGAACGCAATAAGGATCTTTAACGCTTTTGGACCTTAAAAATGGCGGCGTCGTGGTTCGCCTCCCGACACGTCTCGTTTCTCGCGGGGCCGAAAAGTGGGTTGCGGACAGCCACCTTGCTCGTAGCAAGTGGAAAGAAGTGGTCTCTGCCTACCCCAATTCTTCGGTAGTATAGTGGTCAGTATCCCCACCTGTCAGGCGGGAGACTGGGGTTCGATTCCTCGCCGGAGAGCCAGGGAAAAAGGCGTGAGAGTATGTATGTATGTATATAATATTAATAGTATACGAAAAAATAAAAGATGACAAAGTTTTGTAGAATTATTGATAGAGACGCTCAGTATACCTATATAACAATGCATTATTATTTATTCTTTGATATAAAATCATCCCCAATCTAT
The DNA here is from genome assembly GCA_017165845.1 of Thaumetopoea pityocampa. NCBI lineage: Eukaryota > Metazoa > Arthropoda > Insecta > Lepidoptera > Notodontidae > Thaumetopoea > Thaumetopoea pityocampa. The sequence goes on along the minus strand of WUAW01000779.1, from coordinate 35,922 downwards.
ATTCGTCCCTACTACTAAGGCACGGACCTCCCCTAATCAGGACGGGAATTAGGATATCGGGGATTAGGGTCTACCACGCCGGCTTAGTAGCAATTGGTAGCGAACTTCACTCTCTCACACGAGCATGCAGTTTTCTGATTAATGAAGATAATCTGCATGTCTGAGGTATCTTCTAGACGGGGCGCGTTGAGTTACAAGACACATTCACCAGAGTTATTCAACTGGCGTGGTGGAATTAAGCCTAACCCCCTCATTCTGAGAGAAGACCAGTGCTCAGCCATTGGAACAGTAGATAAGTTAATAATGACGATCATGATTTAACGCTTAATATTATTTATTGATTTAATCTTATTATTTACTAGCTTTTGCCCGCGGCTCCGCCCGCGTGAATGTCGGTTTTCCACTGCATGAAAAATCTCGACACAATCACAGATTTATATAGTCTTTGAACCAATTTTACTTGACCTCTCGTACCTTAACGGCGGCTACTAAAACAGGGTTCAAGCTCTATCTTCATTTCTAGTGGACCGATTTTGATAAAATATGCCGCAGTATTTAATTCGGAATAGTACCTTTAAGATTATAACAGTTTATCCAAAATCTACCCGCTGGTTTTTGGGTGAAGCCCGAACAAACAAACATCGACGGATTTGGTTTCAGAAGCCCTTAATTAGTCGATCTGAGTAATTAATTTTTCAATATCTTTGATTTTTGAAAATTTGACATTTAACAATTTTATAATAGTACTATAGATAGATTTATTTATTGATTATTATTTATTTATATCATATTATTTATTTATTTATAATTTATTGATTTAATTCATGTATACATATCGTGCATAACAGAGAATAAGTATTTATCATCAAGTCGACGGCTTAGTATAGGTACATATTTGATACTTACACAACCTAAAAAAAATAATCATTTGTATATAGTCCTATAAAAATTAATAGCCATGCGTTAGTCTCGCAAAAACTCGAAAACGGCTCGACGGTGGTTGATGAAAAAATAAGTTTAGGAAAAACCCAAAGGAATAACCGAGAAATCAACGAAATTGTTTTAAATGTTAGGAACTCCACCGGGTCCAACTAGTTATATAATAATTATATTACTAAAGTAACCTAATTTAATTCTTTTTAATGGATACTTCTACAGTGACACTTGTACACAAAGAACTGTTACAAAGATAAAGTATTGTATTATAGTGTTCTGAATTTACGCCGGTTGAAAATATGAAGCCAAGGCCCACATCAAAACAGATTTGAATGGAACACAAAATGAAGGCGGCAACCGCGCGTCCGAGATAACGGCTCTTCAAACAAGGGAAATGGTAAAAACAGAATTCAAAGGGAGAGAGGAAGTAGCCGCCTAAGTAAATTATAAAACTGAGACGGGAGGCTTTTGTTTGCGGACCGCTACACAAGCAGTGGTTCGCCATTTTCTGCCAGAGCGGCCGCGTTCACAGAGTCGTGCCTCTAATTCGTTGCTACGGTAACAGTTATTTTTTATCATCAAACCTCTAGTGGTCGTCTTCAACAATACTATACGTAACTTTCCTTATCTGGTACGAGTATAATAAAAGAATGTTGGGAACTTTTTGCCTCTAATGACTGTTTAACATCGTCTCGACATCTTACGGGAGTTTACAAAGCGTCAACAGAGTTGGTAACTGAAAGTCATGAGGGCTTCGTTAATTTTTGCCACGCCATCTATAGGTCAGGTTCATGATTAATAGATTTTTTCTTTTCGACAAAATTGTGTGCTAGTATTTCTTTCTATACGCTACTCCATGTTTCAAATCTGTCTTCTATTCTAAACTAATATGTGTTCGTTAGGTATCACATAAATGACATGTTATTGCTAGAATAGATACTGACCACTATACTACCGAAGAATTGGGTTAGGCAGAAACCACTTCTTACAACTTGCTACGAGCAAATTGACTATCCGTGGACCACTTTTCGCCCCCGCGGGCAACGCGACGTGTCGGGTGGCGAACTATGACACCACCATTTTATAAGGTTCAAGAGTGTTAAAGTTCCTCATTGCGATCCTAGAACTTAGTGAACGGGAAAAGAAGAAAGAAAAGGATGAGGTCGGAAAGGTGTATTGAGCAAGGAATATGGAATTTGGGAAAAGGTCTATAGTATATAGGATACTACTATCTCGGAAGGAGTAAGAAGAGACAGTAGTAGCTCGGGGGCCGGGGTCGCTTACCCGTGCACTTAGTCTATTTGCCGGACAGGCTAAAAGACTAAGTACAAGTTTAATTGACAAATACTATGAATATGTCCTCATGTTCAACAGTGGACTTTAATGATGATGATAGATTACCATCAAGTTGACACATTTTCACCCCAGTACAACCAAATCGGTTTGAAGACGTTCTTTCGTTTGCAGTTGATCAATAAACGACCAGCTGCAAATAAATAAACATACATACATACATTCATGCCGATATCCCACAAGGGTAGGCAGAGACACATACATACTACATACATACATACAGTCACGCCTGTTTCTCATTGGGGTAGGCAGAGACTACTTGCTTCCGCTTGGATCGTTTGGTGTAGCAAAGTGGCTATCTGCAGCCCACATATATAAATAAATAAAAAAATGTTTTATATTTTTTTTATAAGTAGGTACTTAGTATTATACATATTAAATGTAATTTAATATCCATAACTAACTTTAACGCTACTTATAAGCGACTGATGGGAGAGTGCGAGGCACATGGTAACTTGTAGAAACTCGTTTATTCCAGTTTAAGCAGTATGTACAAACTACTACAAACACAAAAAAGTTTCCAAACTGATTTATCTGCGGAAGGCTAACTGAGACTGATAAACCGTTAAATCTACTGACGGTGTAAATTTAAATGAAAGCTTTAAAATGCATCCAAAATTAATTCATCTTTAGCAACTCCACACCAGCGTAGTACGAAACGGCGCGCGTTCTCGGCACCTACCGCCCACAAATTAGTAGGAAGCAAATTTGGCACATGACTCCTCGCTGGAGGAGCGGTGGTCGGAGCGCTCGGGCGGGCACTGCGAGCGGTTTTCATTAGAAATCCCATTTGCATGTTATTCATTACCTTCCCCCATCATATGTATATTCATATTATTTCATGATACTAAACGTTTTTACCTAAAAAGCTTAATTTATACTATAACTATTTATACTATTATAAATTTGTTAATATAATTTTTTTTAAATCAAAGATATTTGAAAAATAGTATTCAGATCGACTAATTAAGGTCTTCTGATACCAAATCCGTCGATGTTTGTTTGTTTGTTTGATCGAATTTGAAAGTAATAAATTGTAGTTAAGTATTAAAATGTAAATTAAAATTAGAAACTTATAGAATATTAGCTTTTGCCCGCGGCTCCGCCCGCGTGAATGACAATTTTCCGCTACATGGGAAATCCCGACACAATCATATATTTATATAAGAAGCTTAAGAACCACTTTTACTTGACCTCACGTACCTAAGCGGCGACTACTAAAACAGCGATCGAGCTGCACATATCTTCAATTCTACTGGACCGATTTTGATGAAACATGTTGTATTAATTAAGTCGGAATAGTACTTTTAAGATTGTAATAGTTTATTCAAAATCTACCCATTGGTTTTTGAGTGAAGCTTAATTAGTCGATCTGACAATGAGTAGTTTGTTATTAAAAATATTAGATTTTTAAAAAATTGACATTTAAAAATTCTATAATAGTATAGATTCTTTATTGCATACCAATATAAAAATGTTACAAACATAATAAACATGAAATAGAAGGGACACTAGAATGTACACTACGTTGGGCGGCCTTATCGCAGTATGCGATCTCTTCCAGAGAACCTTAAGTGGATAGGATTCATAGTCAGATATGGTGGTGTAATTATATTGTGCATATTAATTTAAAATTACACATTTATAATTAAATAAAAATACTATATAATCTAACTAAATAAGTAATAATTATTCATTAACTGTAACCCCATGTTATGGAATATTGTTAGCGGTCTCGAGAGGCAGTGAACCTACTTCCGTCCCGGCAAACACGGTGGGTTCGAAAGGGCGCACTAAAACATGCACTTTACACCGTAAGGTCCCTCCTGCGGGCGACGAGTAGGGCAATTTATCGCCCGATCAGCCGCAGGCCCCAGATGGTGACGGACATCATATCCGCCTAAATGGAAACGGAAGTTTTTCAAAACTCCTCAAGAACGAGAACCTACTCCAGTGTTCGCTAAAGCCGTGGCAGAATGCTAGCACGATCACACGGTTTCATCAATATGGGCAAGAAACAATCACCTGGGGGTTTTAGTGGGTGCGAGTCCTACATCATCCAACATCATCCGCAATCCATATTCACCCTCACTACATGGGGCATGGACCTCCCCTGATCAGGAGGGGGATTAGGGCGTAGTCTGCCGCGCTGACCTGGTCCGGGTTGGTAGACTTCACACACCCCTGCAGGCATGCAAGTTTCCTCACAAATTTTCCTTCTCCGTTAAGTACATTGGTATCTACAATGTAGACCGTAAATGAATTAGAAATAAATCTATTGTATGGAACTGGAGTCGAACCTACAACCTTACGATCGCAAGCCGTGTCTGGCACTACTACACCACCAATGTACTAGTCCTAAAAACCTAACCATAACCTCTCTAAGGTATAAAGGCATGCGGTAGGCATTTTCCTGTGATTAAAAAATAGTGGTAACATTGTACATTTTTGAATTGTACCCGTTATATTTAATTCTAAACCGCCATCCGCATTTCGCTGTGGACCGCACCGCGACCGCGAGCGGGCATTAAGAATGCAACAGTAACAATCCGGTCGACGAGCGGAAATACGCCGTATTTCAGCACTTCACCGCTACATGAGCATTCCGTACGCAAAAATCTTTAGAATGGATTGATGGATTTTTTAAAAATCAAAAAATCTTTTATAGTGATTCCTCTGAAACAAAACTTTTAATCGACTTTAAAAAAATGGAGATTAACTTTTTCTCTATGGTACGTGCGCGATATTTACAGAAACTATACGATCGAATTTTGTGATTATTTTGCTGGTGTAATTCTGTAGATAAATAGATAGAGTACTCTTTATTGTACACCAATTAATAACTAATTCTTTACACAACATAATAATACAAAAGTGTACATTGGGCGGTCTTATCGCAGACAGCGGTCTCTTACAGACAACCTTTAGATGGAGAGAATTGCAAGAAACGTTGTAAGTGGCAGTCAGTGGTGTACATGTATATTAATATTCTAATATTACTTATAGTACATATTTAAATTCAAAATAACAGTAATAATAATACCTTAGTATAATAAACATAATTAAATAATAATAATAAACAAATAAATAGTGATTATACGTTCTATATACTTTGGTATCTATCTACCTTAGGTAAATAAAATAAATTCTTTGACCTCGTGAGTACATTTACCCTTTACTTAAATAAAAAAAACTGAAGTGTTCCTTATAAAAACCAATATCAAAATATGAGTGGCGTGTCTATGGATGACTCTAACACATGAGTCAATGCTCTTTACTATTTATTCTATGTTTAGTCATTGTTGGGCAGTGTACTACAACAGGTAAAAAGGCTCCAAAAAGTCGATTTTTATTAATGTTCTTTGATAAGTGTATATGTGTATATAAGCTATTGATAGAAAAAAATGTCAAAATGGCTTACATAGTACTACTAACATAGATTTAGTAGTCTGTTCAAATCTATATTTAAATTGATATAATTACTTTCCTGATATTTTAAAACATAGTTTGACAATAGCAATACAATCCCAATGATTAAATATCCGAATTTTATCCATTAAATATCCGTTTAAATATTTTTTTATCACATCTATTCGAAAAGTACAAAAATAGCTCTTCAATCCCTAGGGATTAAAAGTGATTTGAATTTTGAATTTGGATATTGTTACTAAAAGTTCCAATCATCAAAGAGATCAATTACGAACATTGTATCAACAAGTAACAGGCTGTATGATAAAGTAAGCCGCGCGTGAGCCAAATTAATAAAAAAAAGTTTATAAATAAAAACGATGGAAAAGCATTCCGCCTTCATGATTGCGATTGTTTACTCAAATTTGGATTTTACTTAATTTTATAAAAAAATGAGTGTGCCTTCCTCAAGTAGNAATCATCAAAGAGATCAATTACGAACATTGTATCAACAAGTAACAGGCTGTATGATAAAGTAAGCCGCGCGCGAGCCAAATTAATAAAAAAAAGTTTATAAATAAAAACGATGGAAAAGCATTCCGCCTTCATGATTGCGATTGTTTACTCAAATTTGGATTTTACTTAATTTTATAAAAAAATGAGTGTGCCTTCCTCAAGTAATGAGAAAGAAATAAACATTAACCTCTAATTATTTCTGTGTTATGTCTTATTGTTCCTAATTGGATGTAAATTAAATAAACTTACTATTGGTGCCGATTCTGTTGTAACAGAACTTAACTAAATTTGGTCCCTTCCTATCTTTTTCTAATGTCAAACGCCAAAACGAGATAGCTACAATTTTGGTGATGTCAGTTTCGTTTAGGAACGTCAAAATTAAAAGATTTAGACGCGATTTCGGAACATAAGATACGCAAAAACGCAATAGTTTTTTGAACCGACAGAAACGTAGGTCGATACTCGCTATAAATGTTTGCTATCACGTTTTGGCATTTGACATTAGAAAAAGCTAGAGAGGGACCAAATTTAGTTCAGTTCTGTACAACAGAATCGGCACCATTATTACACTTATTCTTAATCATAACTTACATTTTCTTATTTTTTCATAGAGTGATAAAAATTCGTATGTCCACCTCGAGAGCAAAAACTATTTTAAGCTCGAATGACGTGCTTTGAATCCCTCGCTACGCTCAGAATTCCACTTTAGAATCCCTCGCTATGCTCAGGTTTCTACTCTAGAATGGGTGTGTGGAGTCAACCAACCCGCACTAGGCCAGCGTGGTAGACTACGGCCTAATCCCCCTCCTGATCAGGGGAGGTCCGTGCCCCTGTAGTGGGGACGATATGGACTGGGGATAATGATGATGAATTACTTCCCTGATATTATAAAACATAAAATATTAAAGTGTGTTTGACAATAACAATACAATCCCATGATTTTAATATAAATCCGTTAAATGTCCGTTTAAATATATTTTTATCACATCTAGTCGTAAAGAGCTAGTTTAATCTTCGTAAAAAAGGACTAAAATCGCTCTTCAATCCCTAGGGACTAAAAGTGATTTGAATTTTGAATTAGGATATTGTTAGTAAAAGTTCCAATCATCAAAGAGATCAATCACGAACATTGTATGAACAAGTAACAGGCTGTATGATAAAGTAAGCCGCGCGCGAGCCAAATTAATAAAAAATGTTTATAAATAAAAACGATGAAAAAGCATTCACTCGCTATGCTCAGGTCTACTCTAGAATCCTTCGCTCCACACTGGATTCAAATGTAAACAATCTACTATTGTTAAATTTTAAAGCGACACACAAAAGTATATTTTGACATTTAATATAATTTGTTCTCACATGCAATTTCATCTCACACAAGACCCAGTGGCGAGTATGTCAATAAAAATGCCTTGCAGCACGACCACGGCGCCTCCTGAGGAGTGCTTTTGAATGTCCTGAACCAAGATAATAATAACTTAAAATTGATCAATTTACAATAAAGGACTTCAAGTACCAACTGGAGTAAATTGAGTATAGGAAGAAGGCATCTGTCAAAAGCCGGAATAATGCCAAGAAAAAGAAAATAACTTTGCTTTCTTGCAAAACAAATAATAAACAAGAAAAAGGGCATATATATCTGAATAAAATAGAGGTTACTTCATCGAAAGCAAATACTCCGTGAACTTTGCATGATTACAAATAAGTATTGTTGCCCAAAGTACATTGGTGGTGTACTGGTGCCAGACACGGCTTACGATCAAATGGTCATGGGTTCGATCCCGGTCCCGTACCACTGAGTTACTATTTGCAATTCATATACGGTCTACATTATAGACACCAATGTACTTAACGGAGAAGGAAAACTTCCTGAGGAAACCTGCATACTCGCATGGGTGTGTGAAGTCTACAAACCCGTACTAGGTGAACGCGGTAGACTACGGCCTAATCCCCCTCCTGATCAGGGGAGTTCCGTACCCCTGTAGTGGGGACGAATATGAACTGAGGATGATGATTGTTGTCCAAAGAACAGTGTTGGTCTTGCATACAAGCCTGGTAGAAAGACAGATACAATACCGAGAGTGGAGAGAGGCTACGAACCATTATCATCACCGTCACATGCGGAGCCGCGGGTTTCAGCTAGTTCTATATCAACACTGAACAGCGCTACTTTGTCACTTGGTAAGAACAGAACCTAGTTCAATAAGTAGTGATCAGTTCTATAAAGGCTCGTAGTAAGTGCAAGACTGGGTATGCAAGTATAATACCGATATTAAAACTTTACCGATGCAAGATCAAGACTATCTCGCGTCGCTCTTGCGTAGGCAACATTAAAAATTATCATCATCACCAGCGCATGAAAGTCTACTGCTGGACAAAAACTTAAAAAGAAGGGATTTGCTTGGCAGGCGTCCTGGAGATCGCAGTAGATTTAAATTTCATAACAGTATAACGTTGCTGCTCATTGTCCTGGTACATCCCTTAGCTGGTTTTTAAAGCGTCCATGAGAAGATTTGGAGTGACGTTAGTATTACACCACACAGTAAACATAATACACCAGAGGTCCTCAAACTTTTTTGTCTTGCAGTCCACTTGTAAAGTTTTTCACTTTTGGGTAGACCCCCGAAGCGTAGTTAATATAAATTTCTTGTAAGTTTGTTAACTTAAAATGTGTTTTTGACAATTTACGTGGGCCTCTAGCAGGTCATCTTCGACACCAGGGAGTCGATATAGACCACTTTGGGTATCGATGATACTACTACTACTCCTCCCAGCCGATTTCGGCCACGGCGACTACTTCAAGTCTCCGGCTGACGGCGTGCGTGTGTCCGCTTGTGGCTTACATAGCCTATCTTCTTTGCGAAGACCCTTGAGTACAATGGGCATGTGAGCACACCTTGTTCAAAGTTGTAATTTACTGCCACAGGTGGTCGGGCTTTTCTTTCATCGCGTCTGGCATCCAGCTCAGAGCAGCGGAAGNGAGCACACCTTGTTCAAAGTTGTAATTTACTGCCACAGGTGGTCGGGCTTTTCTTTCATCGCGTCTGGCATTTTTTGCAAATTTTTTTCAAATTTTTTTATTTTGATTTTAACTATATTTATCCATTCAAGGCGATTAGTGGCTTGTTGTTCCCACAGCGAAGGATCTATATCGCGTCTTTTCATATGGCGTTTGAGCACGTCCTTATATCGGAGAAGTTGACCGCCATGCTGACGCTTGCCCTCTTCCAGTTCGCTATAAAAGATGCGCTTTGCCACTCGTTCGATGATATACACACTATGAATAAGGAAAATAATTCAATAATATTCCATGTAATCCATTGATATTTATTTCGTCATGTGTGGCTTTGCTTATTTAAAAAAATATTTACATGTACACGATCTACGCGGTCCCTTTCGCAACATTGAAATAATTTTGGTCACGACTATCTGTGATTGTACGGGGATTATTGGGGTCCAGGCGCACCTAACCGTATTTATATTTTATGCCATTCAATCTTCAGTATTGACACGGGACATTATTCAAGTCGAAATCTACTGAAAAACCACTTGAAATAAAAAATTCGTCACCAATTTCGAGATTGCCAATCTACATTGCATTTGCGATAGAAATTTTCTATATACGAGTATAAATGTTCTCAGTTCATGTTGGTAAGATTACAGAATTTGTTTTATATTTTTTCTATATATAAATGTCCTCAGTTCATATTGGTAAGATTACAGAATTTGTTTTATATTTTTTCTATATATAAATGTTCTCAGTTCATATTGGTAAGATTAATGAATTTATTTTAAATTTTTGCTATATATAAATGTCCTCAGTTCATATTGGTAAGATTACTGAATTTGTTTTAAATTTT
>WUAW01000779.1:8772-22544 GCA_017165845.1 Thaumetopoea pityocampa | reverse complement strand
ATCATGATAACTGATATGATTTACAAAATGGGTATAATCCAATTTTAAACTGAAACGCTTCTTCTGATAAACTGCAAAAACGTCATTGTTCTATTGGATGAGCGATATATTGAAAGTTGCCATTAAATATTCACCACAACAAATTGACAATCTGTTTACAGTACACACACGTATAAGTATGACCCGGACCGTACTCCGTATGACGTTGGCTTTGAGAATAAATTGGATGGAACCGAACGGCTTGCGGCCACAATCCGTTAGTTAATGAAACGCCACCTACACTCGTGTCGTCACACCGATACGACGGCCCTATACACAGGAACCTATCGCACCTGCCTAATAAGATATTGTTACGACTCAGCGGCCGAGCTCTGCGGAAACTCCATCTGGAAACAATAATTATTAGAGAAGGCTCAATTTCTCGTTTCCGCTCGCTGCGCTGAGTAAAATCGCTTGTGACAAAATAAAACAGCAAAATGAGAATGTTACATTTTTTTTTGTTTTTTTTTACCACAATCGTGGCAAATAGGCTTACAGTCCGCCTGATGCTAAGCGGTTACCACGCAACCAATGGACGCCTGCAATATCAGGAGTATCACATATATTTACTCCCCTCTTGAAAACTCTCATATTGTAGTCCAGCAGGGAGCTCACTCCACAATCGGAGCGTTCGCGGGAGGAAATTCCTCTGAAACCGCATTGTACGCGACCACTGAGGTTCTAATGCTATAATATCAATCATCGCAAGGTATTTCAATGATTGACTCGATCACAATAAAACGACTGAAGAATTTGTGATGAAGTTTGGTAGAGCATCTGAAATTATACTTTATATACATAATTATATATGTATGTGCGATAGTTCGTAATAATCTGTGAAATAATAACATGCTATGACGGTAATATAGAGAGTTTATTATATCTATGTATTCATGTATTATATTTTACTTTTATTGTACAGGCGGCCCTCGACTTTCGCACATGCTACTTTCGCACAATTCGCTATTTCGCACATTTTCAGAAATTCAACTTTTTAACNNNNAAATTTTTGACTATCATGGAAGAATGTGATCCCAATGAAGAACGTATATCTCAAGAAAATAAAAAAAAACACCCGACAGCACTCAACTCACCTCTTAACTTCGTTATGTATACATATTTATAAATAAATACTTTAAAACACAATTTTTGGTGCATAGTTTTTTACATCCCTCCACTTTCGAACATTCAACATTCGCACACACTTTCAGGAACCAATTATGTGCGAAAGTCGAGGGCCCACTGAACTAGTCTACTGTGTATACCATACTTATGTATTTGTACACAGCATATATGTATCTATTGGTGTATTATTAACTTTTAAATGAGCATGTATTTCATACTCCTTTTTTTTACATCAGATAATTCACCTACCTTATGTAATGTCAACACCATCCTTTTTTACCTACTACTGGTAGGAAATACGTAAGGCACTATGTCCGCCCGTGTACCATTATATGTATGAAGTGTTAATAAAATAAATCAATAAATAATAAAAAGCCTTGAAACAGTGATGGCCTTGCATACCAAGATAAATTTCAAATTCAAACCAGCCTCCCTAGCCAAGTTGACATTCGACAATCGTTATCGCTAGTAGAAACGAAAAAAAAATGTATTGGAATGACACTTCTAATCGCCAACTCATATGTGACTTATTGAATAGAAATGTCATTCCAATACATTTTTTTCGTTTCTGTAGCGATAAGGATTGTCGAATGTCAACTCGGTTAGGGGCCCCGCAGGTGCCTTTTCGAAATTACGTATATATTAATAAATTTAACAAATAATTAATTATCACTCGCCTCAAAACGTGAAGTAAAATATCGTCTGGAAACCTGCTTGCCAGAAAAAAATTCTCGAATGCTTGTAAAGTCTGCCAACTTGACCGGTCGGCCGCCCATGTCGTAGAGGAATCGGAAACAGTTAACCCTAACTAATATTATAAATGCGAATGTTTGTTTGTTTTTTACACTTTCACACCTTAACTACTCAACCGATTATCATGAATTTTGCACACAGGTTATCAGGTGTACGGAGAAGGATATGGGATACCTTTATCTCGAAAAATGTTCCCGAGTGATAGAAAAAATAGTTTTATCCATATAAATTACTAGCTTTTGCCCGCAGCTCCGCCCGCGTGCATGTCGCTTTTCCGCTAGATGAGAAATCTCGACACAATCACATATTTATATAAAAACCCTAAAAACTACTTTTACTTGACCTCTAGTACCTTAACGGTGACTACTAAAACAGGGATCAAGCTATATCTTCAATTCTACTGAACTAATTTTGATGAAACATGCCGCATTAATTAAGCCGGAATAGTAACTTTAAGTCTGTGACAGTTTAATCAAATTCTACCCGTTGGTTTTTGCGTGAATACCAAACAAATAAACAAACAAACATCGACGGATTTGGTTTCAGAACTCCTTAATTAGTTGATATGAGTAGTTTGTTTTTAAATTTCTTTGATTTTTGAAAATTTCACATTTAACAATAAAATTTCACATTTAACATTTAACAATCTATTCTATTATACTATTATAAAATAATAATATAATAGAATAGAATAGAATAATTATACTATTATAAAATAATAGTATAATAGAATAGATGATGGATCATTCGTCCAATATCAACGCGAGCGAAACCGACGGCAGACTAATTTTAAATAAATTAATATTATCCATATGCTAAACAAATCTATGAGATTACAGAACACGATATCCGAATACGCTCCCAATATAATTGGAACTGTTTATTAAATTTTGTTAAATCAAATATTATTAAATTGTCCCAGGCTTGTTAAATCAACAATTTTGTAAACTTCCGAACTTTTAATTAAAATAACGTTCCTACATAGTTTCGTTCAATGGTCGCTATCGTGTTATAATAAAATTAACAATTAATAATTGTTAATTAGAATTGGAATGTTAGCTGGCTTGTTTTGAGGTTTGATTAAATAATTCTTATTTTAATTATTTATGAACTAACTCTGCCCGCGGCTCTGCCCGCGTGAACATCGGTTTTCCGCTACATGGGAAATCACGAAAAAATCATAGATGCATATAAAAGTCAATAACCAATTTTCCTTGAGCTCTCGTACCTTAACGGCGGCTACTAAAGCAGGGATCAAGCTGCATCTTCAATTCTACTAGACTGATTTTAATGAAATGAATGTAGTATGTGGCAAACTGTGGTCTATAACTATCCTTATGGGATAGCGGCGTGAGTGTATATATTTATTATAATTATTCTAATTACTTACTATTTAATAATATACATATATAAATAATTATACATATATCTATCTATGCTATTATAAAATTATTAAATGTCAGGTTTTCAAAAATCAAAGATTTATAAACAAATTACTCACTCAGATCGACTAATTAAGGGCTTCTGAAACCGAATCCGTCGATGTTTGTTTGTTTATTTGTTCGAGCTTCACGCAAATACCAGTTGGTAGATTTTGGTTAAACTCTTACAGTCTTAACGTTGCTATTCCAACTTAAATACTGCGGCATGTTTCATCAAAATCGGTTCAAAAAAATACTATTGTATTGGAGATAGAGTTTGATCCCTATTCTAGTAGCCGCCGTTAAGGTACGAGAGATCAAATGATTATTGTTTTTTTTTTATATAAATCTATGACTGTGTCGGGATTTCGCAAGTAGCGGAAAACCGACATTCACGCGAGCAGAGCCGCGGACAAAATCTAGTAATTTATAATATTTATTATCGTTGAACATGAATAATTGATTTTTTCCTTATTTATTAATACATACATACATACGCTCACGCCGATATCCCATAAGGGTAGGCAGAGACCACTTCTTTCCACTTGCTACGGTCGTTAAATGTAGCAGAGTGGCTATCCGCAGCCCACATTTCGCCCCCACGGGCAACGAGACGTGTCGGGTGGCGAACCACGACGGCGCCATTTTATAAGGTTAAAATGTTAAAGTTCCTCATTGCGTTCCCGCGAATTAATGGAGAGGAAAGGAAAAAGTATGAGGTAGGGAAGGTGTATTGAGCAAGGAATATGGAATTTTGGATTAGGATTATAGGATATAGGATACTACTATCTCGGAAGGAGTAGGAAGAGACAATAGTAGCTCGGGGGGTCGGGGTCGCTTACCCGTATACTTAAGTCTATTTGCCGTTATTCTCCCTGATTTATTAATCTCAAGATAAATAAAAACAAATATACTCAACGAAAGAATATGACGGTCTATAGACCACTACTGTACGGAAACGCGTCATTAAGGAAACGACACCTTATTTGCATGCGTCAAATCGAAGACCGGCTCGGTGAATAGCGATGCACCTCTCTCTATACGGATCAGGTAGATCCGGCGGGTGCAAGACGACGATAACTCGCGCGGTGTTTGCCCGGGGCGCGGAAACGGCGGCCGGTTACCCGGTTACCGGGCGGATCGGCTTCGCTTTCCGTACCATGTTTATCCTCAACGCCACAGCCTAAAGCTGATGCGACTGTGATGTAAATGCAGATTGGAATTGATCTGGTTTGGAGCCGTTTGAATGGTACACCGGCTTTTGTTTGGTATTAGACAAAACTCGGTCACCAAAGTACAAACGTATTGTTGTTCTAGTTATGTACGCGATTTCATTCATATTGGCAAGCGTATCGACAGTTAAAAGTTAACAGGGTATAAGCGGCAAAAACTAAATTGTTTAAAGTTGGAAACTTCAGAAAAATGGACATAACTTTTTTATTTATTTTCATTTGTGGAAATGGAAACAGCTCTAGAATCAAGAAAAATAAAAACATTGATTTTAATGAACAATGTTATAAGTTGTTTAATCTATTCAAAGATTGCCAACGCTAATAAATCACTTTAAAGATCAATTTGCGTCCAACTGGCAGCTCGTTGGCAAGACGGAGTGTTTCTTCTCTTATCACACCCACAATTCTTATTTTCATTTGGGAGTACGTTTGCGTTTACCATTGTGTCGTTATCAGCATTCAAGGTATCCTTTGCTAGGGTTGCCATCTCTGTGACAATCCGGGTGTATTTAGTATTATTTTTGTCACTAAGAGACAATAATTTTGATACATCTTATTATCCATACCTTCGCGATAATATAATAAAAGTGAAAATGAATCTTTCTGTTTGTTTCGTTTCGTTATCATGTCTGAAAAAGTAAGTCAGCGTTTGAATTTTGACAACGAGGTAGATATGATACTGATATGAATCGGAGGGAGGGAGGATCGAAAATGCCGTTTGTGGGACGAAGTTTATTTAATTAACACACTCCAAACACGTCGATAAGCTATAATCCAAATCACACAATATTACTCAGTAGCAGTACATGTCGCAATCGTTGTTAAAATCTTCCTTTTATATCCGCCTCGAAATGTACACGGTATCGCAGTTACTAATCAACTCTCTCTCCGCGACACGCGCAGCCTTTTTATACTAGTGCTTGTACTCTAGTAATTTCAACGGCATTCTAAACATTTCGATGTGTCGATGTGTTGTACATAAGTCTTATATACTTCTCGGGACTTGGTACATATCGTGTTCTTGAAACCCGGAAATCTCACGGAAATGTCGACCTTGTGGCACAAATATTAAGGCTTATATTTCCGCGCACACACGTTTCTTGTTTATCTTTAGTTGTTGTTTACGATCAAATACAAATTCAAATTCAAAATTCTTTATTTCGAACATAGGTAATTACAGGTGTTAGAATAAATTATTAAATCAAAATAATTACTACACAATACAGGAGGGTGGATCATTCTTGAAAAAAAATGTACCTATCTTGTGCTGAGGGCCACGTGCCCTACGTAACAATACCAATCGTCGTCACAGTTATTACCAGCGAACCTATATATTCATGACATATCGGTGAACTACTGTATCATATCTACCAATCTGCTAAATTTCAAAATAATCGCTTCAGCAGTTGAACCATAAGGTAGCAAACAAGCGTACTTTCATATATATTTATATCTGTAAGATAGATGTGAATTCAAAAATTGCATCAATACATCAGGCATTATTATGAAAAGTAGGAAACGAATATAAATAAGCGTATTGTAAATATTTGTATCTTTGTAATTTTTTGATGCGCCTTAAAAACCGAGTTTTTTTCACTTTACGGTGTTTACTTATCAAAATGTGCTACAAATGAATGATTCATAACTTATACACCTTATATATAACTTATACAACTTATATAATGATTGGGACTCATTTACCAACTACCAATTTAGAGAAATGTCAGTAATGTTTTATTTCAAGCAGACAATGAGATTTTGCATTATTTTTAATTCTAATTTTATTATTTATTAGTTTTCCCCCTGCATTATACCGACTTCAGTCAGGGTAAGCTTTCAGAGTCCCTACAATGACAGCACGCTGGCTTAGATAAACATACAGCTTATTTTTCGAAATTAAGCTAGCTTTTGTCCGCGTCTCCGCCCACGTGAATGTCGGTTTTCCGCTACATGGGAAATCCCAACACAATCATAGATTTATATAAAAAGCCTTAAAACCACATTTACTTGACCTCCCATACCTTAACGACGGCTAGTAAAACAGAGTACGAGCTGTATCATGAATTCTAATCTAATTCCGATTTTGATGAAATATGCCGCAGTATTTAAGATTTTAATAGTTTAACCAAAATCTACCCGCTGATTTTTGCGTGAAGCCCGAACAAACAAACAAACATCGACGGATTTGGTTTCTGACGCCCTTAATGAGTCGATCGGAGTAGTTTGTTTATAAATATCTTTGATTTTTGAAAATTTGACATTTAACAAATTTATAATAATATCTATAGTTATCATATAATATCGATATTCGTAATAAACCAAGGTAATTTGCCAACAGGTAACATTACAAACGGTTCTCTAGCGATTATGTAATGCTAACCTCACTTCTGGCAGCCCTGGCGTTAGTGAATAGTGCGAGGGGCCTCACCCTCCCGGCAATTAACTTGCGATGCTCATTAGCAGACCGTTTTCATTCGGTGGCCGTAATCCGACTGGCTCCAGCCAAGTTTCTTTAGAACACCTCGATTTACTGTATCACGTCCCTTAAATGTGCTGACGTGAACCCCAGTTAGTACGTTCGCCTTCGGTCTTTAATGTACCTAATATTATGTGACTATTTAGTTGATTAGTGTGCGAGAGTCTTGTAATAGTCATTTATTTATACTTCATACACTAATGGCATATGGGCAAACTTAATGCTTGAGGAATTTTCTACCAGTCAACCTTCAGATGGTGTTGACATTACATAAGGTGGGTGAAGTAACATCACGCGTTCAGGCATTGGTACGATGAAAACTTAGCAACTCCATACATGTATCGGCCCTCTTTTGAAGTTAAAATTTTGTTAGTTCATGTGGTAACCAAACATATATTCAGGTGAATCCCAAAGCATGGAGATGATTTTCTATTGCAGTATGAGAGCAGTGGAGTTGTTCTGCCAAACAGCGCTAGCTTAATCTAGGATTCATTTCTCTAAGCCTTTCTAATAGCTTCACATTTGTTGTGGGAGGTCGTCTTGGGTGAGGTTCATCAGAAAGATCAAAATTTCCATACTTGAATCTTCTAATGTTTAGCGGTATCATAAGAGGGGACACCCTTACGCATCGTTGTACATTCATATATTGTAAGTTGCTTCGGTCGCTTTTCGACCTAAACGAAATTCATGAGGTAAGTACTCTTAAATTTCTCTCTTTCGAGTAATTTCCATATTTTTTGTAAACTTCACTGCTTGAAGTTCAATTGTCTTTCTATTTATTCAATTGTCGCTCTATTTATATACTGCAGTGGATTATTCTAGAAGCTTCTATAACATTCTAGAAATCGATTGAAAAAAAGTGGTGGGTTTATAAGTTGCCAACCTAATACATAGATTATGACAATGTATCCATGACAGTGCCGGATTAGCCATGTAGCAGAAGGCCCCACACCCGTATCCAGAAAACTGCAATTGTAAAAAGATTAAGTACACACCTAAACCACACACCTAATATCTATTTACAAAGTGAGCACTGGCCATACTGTAACTGTATAAGGTATATTATTATACTGCAACTTGGCAACACCGTAATATGTACTTACTCCGGAATCCCCTAATATTATTTGTGTTACGAGTTGTTGGATATGATATAACCCGATCATGTAGAATAGTTCTCAAATAGTAACTAATAAGAAAATACAATAGTAAAATGGATCCTTAATTTAATAAGCCTACATCAACAGTCAGTCGACTCAGTCATTCGTTTCTGCTACAATTATGTATATATATTTATTTTCTTTTCATTTAAGTGTGGAGTAGGTATTTTCTTTCTTTCTTTTTTTTATTAATCTGAATAAAAATCGAATAATGGCATTTTCAGTCTTAATAACATTTAATCGCTAAAAGATCCTTAGCTTACATATGTAAAATTCAAAATCAAAAATTGTGTGGCAAAAGCAAACAGATGTGGCTGCTGGTATTGACTCCCACGGCGGCCGTCCAAGCCGAGGCTCGAGATTCTCTTGAGGTGCCCTCGCGCTAGCCGCCCCACTTCTCAGTCGTAAAGGCTAGGCTGGAGCGCACTTCGCGCTCGCCATCTTGTCCAGTGACGCTGTAAAGACCTTAGTGCCAACAGCATATCTCACATCGAAAAAAGAATGCTGATATTGATAGCAAAAACACGAACTTCAATTTTATAAACTTCTAACCAAAAATTTATTGGAATCGTGTTTTCCGAATTTAGAAATATTGTCATGCATTTACTTGAGTTTGATGATCACAAACTACAGCGGAGAGCGTTCTTTTTCAACACTACAACGAATTAACAATGTGTTAAAGAACACAATGGGACATGAACGTTTGATAGGTGGGAATACTGACCACTATAATATCGAAAAATTCGTGTAGGCAGAGACCACTTCCTTCCACTTGCTACGAGCAAAGTGGCTGTCAGTGACCCACTTTTCGCCCACACGGGAAAGAGACGAAGAAGAGAAGTGTCGAGTGGCGAACTACGATGCCTCCACTTTTATAAGGTTTAAAATTGTTAAAGTTCTTCATTGCATTCCCACGACAAACAAGGATAAAACAGGTCCACCCAGAACCCTGCATGCCTGGATAAGGCTAGCTATCATTTTTGGTCTAGCCATGCAGCCATCGACGCGGCAGCCAGTGACTTAATCGAGAGAAAAAGAAAGAGGGTGAAGTAGGAAAGGTGTATTGAGCAAATGGAATTTAAAAGAAGGGCTATAGAATACAGGATACTATTTCGGATGGAGTAGGAAGAAATAGTAGTAGCTTGGGGAGCCGGGGACGCTTACCCGTATACTCAAGTCTATTTACCGAACAAGCTGAAAGACTAAGTACTAAATTTTCCCATATCGAACCTCGAAAAACACTTTTGTTTTTTTCCTATCCATTTTATTTAATCCTAAATTTTAATAGGTAATGCAGTTCAAGGGTCCTCTGTTCAAATTTACTGCAGGCACCGTGCTGGCTTTATCTGGCACAGATCCATGAGCACATATTGTAAATGTTTGACGAACATTGAACGACTGAGTGTTGCTCTCTGATGGGGTTCTACCATGAGATTATTATACTAGTTTATCCGTTGCTATATAGAACCACAGCACACGGTCAGATAACAATCTCGCCAGCGGGTTCGAGGAGAACTTCATACCACCTCGTATTCCGATGCTATTAGGCTCCGTATTGTACCGTAGCCTAAAACTCCATTAAACACCCCTTCCGCATTTGCTCAAGCCGAAGTTCGAGCATCTCTCGAGGTGCCCTTATGCTTGTCCCTTAAAGCAAGGCTGAGTGCATCCTGCACACGCTGTAAATCCATCAGCGGCTAACAGCAATTCTCGCTTAAAAAAAATGCTACATAGAACCATACAGCACGACAAAGAATATGGTGCTTTACGAAAGGCTTTTCGTAGTCACCTTGCCAATTAATTGAAAGGAAAAATTAACCAAACGATATTAATAAAAGAGCAACTGATATTTCAGTTTATTAAAGGAAAAATATATTGCCAGCTATAATTCTGAAACATCTAATCGATATCAAATTACTTAAGATATAAAATGAGTCCAAATGATGTAGGAAACCCAACAACTAAAATTATATAACTCAAATATCAATCAATATGTCGCTTAGTAAATTTCTTTTAACCCTCGATATTATTACATCTCTGTTACACTGGTATAATGAAAATTGGCATAAATAAACTAGTAGCTACACAAGCATGTTTATTATTATAGAAACTCTGAACTAGATACGGCTCCGGAAATACACCCTTTTCAGAATCTTCAAAATAGGACACGTAAAGGCGATTGTGTAAGAAAATTATACGTGAAACTCGTTCAAGGGTTATTAGATTTCCTGTCACACGCAGCGCCGACGACCGCAAGCCTTATTTGCCAAACATTGGCAGGCCATGCCAATTTCTTGCGTGAACATTTTGTTCGGTCATTATGGTTTCTTGTCGAAGATTTTGCTAAAATTTTGTGCAAATTGTTTATATAAATTATAGACCAATTTCGTATTTGTGAGAATTTCGTATATAATTTGATCGTTGTAATTCGTTTGAAGGATATTACAAACAGTAGGTACATCTCGTTAAAATGATTTAAACTTATTTAAGAGCCTGTTAATTCGTACAAAGGGAACTTTTGTCGTGCTCATATTGTTGATCAAAGTAATCGTTTTGTTTGTATCATCTTACAAATAATACATCTCACTGAATAATTTAAGCATATTTAAGACTCCTATTTCGTAAAAAAGCAGATTTTTGCACTTCAATATAATAAGTAATTGCTTTGTCACAACTACATTAATGGCGACACACTATTGAATTCATTCTGACATTCTGAGGAAACCTACATGCCTCAGAGACGTGCGTCGTAGGTATATTGTAAATCGGATAATTTATGTATTATGTAAGTAGGTAATTCTCCAGATTACGACACAGAGGCGTATTGACTTGAAATAAATTTCAGTTGATAGAGGGCCCATGGCTATAGTATATTTTAAAAATCCCATTTGGGGCAATTCAACCACTTGTGAGTAAAAAATATTTAAAAATAGTAATAAATATTTACATTCTAATGGAAGCCGCCATATTCATTGTAGTACTTACGACTTTACTGTAGTGGTGGGTGTATGAATCTTTCTTAAGAACAAAATAAAACAATTAATGGCCAAAAATAGGTGTGACGACAAGCGAAACAAGGAGGAGCATGTTAGGTTGTTATAAAGTACGTAAGAGCAGAGCGAGCGAAGCGAGCCTGCTGCGACAGCGACCGGTGAGTGCTAATAAATAAATAGTAATAAAGCAGTGTCGATTGCCCCGAATAGAACTTTTAAAATATACTACAGCCATGGGTCCCCTATCGATTAACACTAAACCCACCAGTTAGGTCAAATGACCGCTTTTGAGACTTTAATCAAAAACTTTTTAATTATTATATGTTTTCTTGCCTATGTTAAATTCTGTATTATTTATTATTAACTGGAAAAAAATATAATATTTAATTTGAAAAGCGGTCCTTTGACTGCCATTGGTAGAAATAAATATATTATATATAAAATGTCGGTAGGTTTAATATTAAATATATTTGAAGTCAATAAGCCTATATGTCACTAATCTGGATGAATACTGTAAGTAGGTATAAAGAACTCAGATTCAAGCTAGGACGTACAAATCTATTAACAATATACTTGTATAAGAAATTATGTTTCAATTATCTAATACCATTTCGACAAATGTTATACACGTATTCTGAAATATAGGAAACTTACCTCGCATTACGCAGTATTCTATAAAATTATAGATTCTTGTTCTTTTGAAGAGTCGAATTACATTCGTAGACAGTTCATAAAAGTTTGTGTTCATCATTGATGCCGATTCTATTGTACAGAACTAAACTAAATTTGGTCCCTCTCTATCTTTTTCTAATGTCAAACGCCAAAATGAGTTAGTTACAATATTGGTGCTGTCAGTTTCGTTTAGGAACGTCAAAATTTAAAAAAATATTTTGGCGCGATTTCGGAACACACGGACTAAAGATACGCAAAAACGCAACATTTTTTTTAACCGTTAAACAGAAACGTAGGTCGTACTCGCTATAAATATTTGCTATCTCGTTTTGGCGTTAGATATTAGAAAAAAATAGGGAGGGACCAAATTTAGTTAAGTTCTGTTACAACAGAATCGGTACCATTATATAACAGGAAATAACATTTTTTTTTTATTTTCAATAATTTTGGGATAGACTTGAGCCAAGCTGTATCACATAGTAAAATTTCAAATAAAACTTAAAATTGTTCCACTTTTTTTCTTACTACACTTAAAACATTAATTATTATTAACAAAGAAATTATGCTAATCACAACAAAACATAGCCAGTGGTGGTAATTTGTTGTAACAGAACTTAACTAAATTTAGACTCTCCTTATCTTTTTCTAATGTCAAACGCCAAAACGAGATAGCTACAGTTTCGTTTAGAAACGTCAAAATTAAGAGATTTAGACGAGATCTCGGAAAACGCCGACTACCATACACAAAAACATAACATTTTTGTACCTTTTGACTGAAATGTAGGTTAGTACTCGCTAAAAATGTTTGCTATATCGTTTTGGAATTAGAAAAAGATAGGGAGAGATTAAATTTAGTTAAGCTCTGTTACAACAGAATTACTACCAGTGGCTATGTTTTATTGTGATTAGACAGCATAATTTCTTAGCTATGTAGGATCAAATTAATAAATACTTCCAGAGAGTACTAATATTCCTTCTACAAACATATAAAATAATTTGGCTCTTTACGTAGATGGCTGCTAAATTCCTCAGCAAACTCACATAGGCTCTTCTTATTTACCTCCAAAATGATAATAGGTACTTTCCCGCAATAAAATAACATTACCCCTTATCCGAACATATTATCCCAAGAAACAACGTTGATAAAAGAATTTCTCTGTTCCCGGAATGACGGGTCCCGCGATCGTAATTCATCTCAGTGTCCTCATATTACTCTCATATGTGCTCCTACTGTTTATACCCATCTTACTGTGCGAAAATGGGAATCTAGCAAAAACGATAAGCGACCTGCCATTACAGAAAAACTAATGCAAGCTGAACTATTAGAATAGATATCTCTCTTAGAAAACTATAATTAGGAATAAATATTACCAGGCTTTTAAGAATTCACTGACAATTTTTCAAATCCATAGTTTATCTTAAACACAGACTAGATTTGTACCTACGGTACATATCTAGTACTGCCTTAAAACCTTAAAATCTACGGTACGGCTTTAAAATCAGAGTTTTCACTTTTTAATATGTTTTATGGTCTGGTATCTGAGACCTTTCAGCAAAGTCATAATTTTAATATACATATATATATATATATATACTTTCGTCAGTATAACAATAAAATATCGGTGTATCACATTTTATTGCTTCTTGAGAATTTTGAAATCAATCCAACAAATACCACTTTGACCAGGCAAATTCCGCAGGCCTTGAAAAAATACTGTCACTTTGCTATATTAGTCACAGTTTTATTCCAATGTTTCAACATTGTTCACAATTTTTGACAATTAATACACAAAACAACACCAAATGTATATATTAAACATCACAGTAATCTAATATAAAACTTTAAAATAAAACTTCAAGTGATGCTTCAAGTGTTGCGGCCAAAACTCAGTTTTTACATACAA
>WUAW01000775.1:68053-82462 GCA_017165845.1 Thaumetopoea pityocampa | reverse complement strand
TATATATATATATATATATATATATATCTCTGTACATAAGCATACCTTTAATACACATGAATCCAACCAGATAAAGTGTAGCCTAATTTTACACCAAAACTAATGAATCTGTGAACGTGAAATTCAGACGGTGGCAATTTTGATTTGATTTTTAACGTTACAATAAAAACAAGGTTTGTCTATGAGCACCCCTCCCACTCTTAAAGACCGCCTCCCGCGCTCCTCTAATTAGTACCGTTAACAACACTACATAACACGCACGTCCGTACTATTAGTAAGCTATTAGCATTATTAGAAGAAAGATTAGTACATAGCAAGTTTTTTTACTCTTTTGTCAACGCCACTGACAATCTGCGCGTAACATCACGACGCCATCTGCAAATTGTCTGCGCGCGATTAGTACTTACGTTGCAGTCTACGGCATTGCACGTAAAACATTTTTATAGAAATTCTCTGTTTGACAAATCAATCACGATGGTACTCTGTGTTACAGATACATAGTATGTGCAAAATTATCAACTCGTATTACTTTGAGTCATAAGTTTAGTGGGTCCTTTCCTTTGCATGACAACTTTTTGTAAAGTAATAATACTACCAGCTACTATTTTAATTTACAACATTGCTACCAAAAGTGGTCTATATCGACCCCCAGGGGTCGACGGAAACCTGTAAGGAGTCTTTTTTTTCGCGGAGAGAATCGCGACCCGCGGGCTGTGTCAGAGACTCTTATTGACTAAAAACTCCGCGGTGGCCCACATCGGCATATGAGGTCACTTTACTTCCGGAAATTCTCCGGTGCCTCTCCGTGCCTCGCTCTTCCGAGCACTCCGCGGGGAGACACTTTACTCGCTCCCCGACACATTGAGGTGTTCACGGCTGTTGACACGAGGCGCACACATCGCCATCCTTCCCGAAAATTAAATAGACAGGCAGGATACCCGCCGGCAGCAGGCGGTCCATTAGCTATATTATTATTATTATATTAGCTATTTTTACTTGTAATAAACGCAATTATATAACAGTTTATTAAATAATTTTTACCACAAACACTGATCCTAACTTTATGTTAATCAGCTACAGTCAAAGCTTTATTTACAAGATTCTTTTATTTGAAGCTCATTTCAAGTCGCAGTTTGTAAATACAACACACTTGTAAAGGCTCATAATGCGAAGTCACCATTGATACCTACATATTAATTGCTCGACATACCGTGAAGACGACTAACAAATTTATATAACTGTTTAAGGTCGTTGTAATCAACGAAATAACTACAATTAGAACTGAAACAACATATAATACCGCCATGTCGAGAAGACTAGATAACTCGTCATAATTCAAGGAGAACAGACCCATTGATTGGCGACTCCTCATATTATTACCAACTCGTCTCGGGCAGCTCGTTCCCCAATTCAGTCTAATCTTTTGTCTCGAGCGGTTCATTCTAAATATTTGATGAGTCGTAGCGCCTGAAAAATGTTTCAACCACGGGTGGTGATGACATTCATGGAAGTACCAAACACGTTGAACAAACAGCGCGATAAACGGAGGCGGCGAGAAGAGGAAACTAGGTTTATCAGTGGTATATACAAGTCCATTGGACCAGGCGTGGTGATCGCGCCAGACAAGGTACAATATTACACCCACCGCAGGCTGCTTACATTAGCTTTAGTTCAACCATTCCGTTATTTTCTTGTTAGCATACTAGCATTGAGCAAATTATATGAAATTCCGAAATTCTTTGAATTTTTAACGATAACATCTTTTTTTCCTAAGATTTTTTGATAGGAAGAAATTTCCGAAATCTAATAGGAATATACTAAAAATTCCATACGGATCCGACGTGAACTTTAATCAAATATGAGTTTCGATTCTACACAGCAGAAGTGCAGTGCAAGCGTTGAGTACCCACCTAACACGTAGTCACTCAAGTGCAAGTTTACCATTGATACTGTGTTCAGACCTCGCCTTGACTATCTACATACATATATACCCACGCAAATATCAGGTCAGTCCGTTACTCCACTGATGCGTAAAACAAAGACAAACCAACAAAACACATTTCCGCCATTATAATGGAAAATTTTTCTCTTTTATTACCGAAAAATATTTATTTATTATATTATATATATACAAGTATTTTAATACTCCAAAAAAGTGAAGGAGAAGAAAAATCTGTTTTAATCTCTATACTTACTCTGTCACGTAGTCTGAAGGTACACTTGTGTGGCAATACAATGGCGGCACATGCATCGTTTAAATCAGAGGTCCTCGAACTTTTTTGTCTTGTAGACCACTTGTAATGATTTTCACTTTTGGGTAGACCCCCAAAGCGTAATTAATATAACATTTTTGTAAATTTATTAACTTTAAATTTGTTTTTGACAGTTGTCGTGAACCCCTTGCAGGTCATCATCGACCCCTGGGGGTCGATATAGACCACTTTGGGAATCAATGGTTTAAACGATCGTTTTCGATCTATAGCTTCCGATGTGAGTAATAGCTATTGTGTGCTAGCAAGAGCTGAAAAGAGGCGACACCATTTATAATCCCATTGTTTATCTGCTCAGGTAGTGTAAGGCATCTTAGAAGTCCGCCGTCCTCTGAGAATACATATAATGATATCGCAAAACCTCTAAAGGAAGGATAAATAATGATTTTTAACTATTGCTTGCTAAGTAATAGATACAGACAGAAGACATCATATTCTAATGAAAGCTAATTTTCAAAGCTTTTTAGTGTCTTAGTAAATTATTAGTATATTTTGTGGGCGCATTTTTTTTCTCACCCACATTAGGTGTCTTGAGTACAAGACGACGATATACTTACTTATAGAGATAAATATTAATGCATATATGGATACACATCCATGACTCAGGTACAAACATTTATGTTCATCACACAAAATTTCTCCCTACCAGGATTCGAATCCGGGACCAATTGGCACAGAAAGAAGGGTCACTGCCGCTGAACCGAACAGCCGTCAGTAAAATACTTCATAAAATCTATCAATCAATATATATAATATATATTTAGAAATTATCTTTCGTTAAATCCAAGTAATGAAGAATGTTGGAATATAGTCTTACAATTTTATTCTGGCAATATGTTTTGTGCTTTTATAACTTAAGACTGTTATTCTGGTTTTGGTTAATATAAGAACTGATTATATTAATGAATCTAAATTAATATAATCAGTTCTTATATTAACGATACGAAATTTAACTTTTCACGCGAAACAGGTACATATTGAAAAAGAAAAATAGTTATTTACACTTTATAAAAGTTGGAATACTTATTATTTACTTTCAAAAAGGAGTGACAAAGTGACCGCTGCTTTGAACAGTCGAACTAGGTTGATCGCTAGGAGCAGCAGTTTGCTTTGTGTCTTTATTAATTTAAAGTTTTTTTTAGCATTTTTATTTATTTTAGCTATTTTTAAACTACATCTGTTTTACATTATTAGCTCAGATAACTAACACTACTATACTATCAAGATACTTTCAAAGGCAGCAGCATAGCTAAGTATTATTATAATTCAGTTATTTTAACAGTAAAATTGTTACATTTGTTTAGGATTATCAGTGCAGCTGTTATCTTAATTCCATTTATTCGTTATTTTTATTGCCATAGAATTTTCCTTGTACTCATAACTACACTTGTGATGTGACGACATGTTTTATTAGGCCATTAAAAACATCGCTGGAGCCATAAATTGCGTTTTAAATGTTCGTCACTCTGTATCCTAATTCATATTTAGAGTGACGAACATTTTTCAAACGTATTAATTCAGAGTATCCGGTACTTAGTGCAGACATAATATATGTAATCATTAAAAAAAAATCTGTATGTAATGTTATTTACATAATATAAAAAATNTTTTTCAAACGTATTAATTCAGAGTATCCGGTACTTAGTGCAGACATAATATATGTAATCATTAAAAAAAATCTGTATGTAATGTTATTTACATAATATAAAAAAATCGTTTAAAAATTACCCGGTGTTCTATTGAAATATAACTTCTGTAAAGAAAGATAGAGAGATGTATATTAGAGGCACTGTTCTATCTTTGTAATACGTTGTTGAATGAAACGTCATGATACATTATTCACATTATGATGTGAATTTGACATGTGGATGAGGCCAATCACATTGTGATTGGCCTCATCCACAAAAGAGAAGAATTTGCCGTAATCTCCAGGCTTAGTTGGCGTTTTGCAGATCACAGTTAGTTGGATCGCAGAATAACTCTGCTGTTCATTATCTTGCAACAACCCTCTGCTGACTTTCACAGTGTCTATGAGAAGAGAAGGAGAGACGCTTTAGTATGCCTAGGTACCACACAGTGTTATACTCGTATGTCATCCGATAATAATAGTACCATATAATTATGTAGATAAAGTATTAAGGCTACATTGCTAAGACATAAAGTGCTGAGGAACTGGGAGGAGCAAGCTCAAAGATCCCTTCGAGACATGCACGAAAAAAAAACAGAAAAATTTTGTTTTGATCAGCTTTTTTATCTCAATAAAACGGTCGATACCATGGCCTTCCATTTGCCATCATACTCATGTCGCTCTGGGTCATAACTAAAATTAGTCTAGGTTAAAATAAAATCGCTGTTATAAAACTGCTGACCTTAGAATAAAATTTTTTAGACTGTACCATACAAATTTTCTTTTATACAAACATAATGAAATACAAGAGAATTCTCCCAATGACAGTAAGCACAATCAATCGCTTTAAATTAGATATGCTCAATTAAATGTGAAAGAACCCATTGTTCACAAACACGTGGGAAAAAAAACAATGCACGGTCTGGTGACAATGTCATCGAACAATATCCAAAATAAATAGATATACCCATTAACAATCGTTTTGTTTAAGAAGCACACTTTATGTATTAACGCAGGCCACCGTGATAGCTCAGCAATGTACAAAGGCTGCGTGTCATATATTATTACGCCTAAATGTCGTTGGCCATACATTAATTCACACTGAGCTATTCACGAAGGACGTGAGCAGCAGAATGAATTAGACATTTAAATATTCCCTGTTCCGTATCCTTATATACTTACATATGACTGTTAATGGAAACAATTCCCACGATTTGCAGTGGTATTCACTGAAGGTGTCCGAGTGATAAGTGGACATGGACTGGAGCGGCTGGATGGGGACCGGCAATTTTTGACATTATTTCATCTAATATTTATCATATGCCAACGTACGTGTATGGTACACAAACTCTTGCAGGCGACACTGTTAACGTGAGTGGGTAGAGTAGAGACAGTAGAGAATCTTCATAGAAAACTTATAACTTCTCGTATCATATTTTCACTCTACTTATAAAGCTATAAACTAATATAGAATTCTATATAAATAAAGGTTTTTGAACGATTATATTTTACTGAATTTGCGTTTAGTATTGATTTATGTACAAATGTGCTCTTAGTACTACAAAAATATAAAATTCTGCTAGCGGTATAATCTATTGTACTGTGAGTACCTGGAGAATACAGCTTGAATTCTTTGCTGTTTTTATTTTTCGTTTACTGTGTTGACNCTAGCGGTATAATCTATTGTACTGTGAGTACCTGGAGAATACAGCTTGAATTCTTTGCTGTTTTTATTTTTTGTTTACTGTGTTGACGATATTAGGTGTATATATATCAGATATTAGGTGTATATATATCAGATATTAGGTGTATATATCAGATATTTTTATATATGTATCAGTGTTTTGTATATTTATCTTTGTTGAATTCTCATCTACTTCAGATTATATATGCTGCTGATTCTATTTCATTGTCTCTTCATTGTCCCGTGGTATCAAGCTTTATTAGTACTAGGGTATTGAAATGGTGGTTCGATTTCCTGACGGTAGGACGCCGAGTGGCTTTAGTCCATTATCCGTGTCCTCGGACCAGCGGAACGCGACAGGCGTTTCACTCTTTAAAAAATAACCGATATCGAAACAGTATCGAAGACGGAATCAACAAATAATTCTTATGAAACATGTTGGAATAGATTCCTGTTTTCTTTATTGTCGAAATAATTTTGACGGTGACACTCACAGTGCTATGTTCTGTGGTTTTACATAATCTCATTGGTTTTACAATTCATAACGGAGATTCGGATTCCATGTTTCGACGTTTGTTAGTATTCTTGTTAATTTTCCATTATATCTGCGGCTACAGCAAACCGCACAAATCTATTGTGTCGCAAGTTTTGAATGTCACAGCGGTCCCGTTACTATGGCGGCCCTACAGGTGATTGTCCCTCCGGGTTCTCACATAGTGACACGCCGCCGGTAACTACATGCCGTGAAATTTATAATAATAGACCATGATTTTATGAATTCATGAATATAATCTTTTCAGCAACAATTAGTCTTGTAATTTTTTTTTTGTACAAACATTTTATCATTTAAATAAATTTAATGAAGTAAAAAGGAGAATTTTCCTTTTAAGTCATTCGAAAAAATAGCTCTTTAAGATATTAAAGGGTTATTTTTTATGTAATTTAATGTGTAGTTAATTATTTTCAAATTAATTTTCGACATTGACTTTACTCGAACTCTTGCCAAAAGGTTATTTCAAACTTCTATATGGTTCACATTATAGATATTAATTTACTTTACTGAGAAGGAAAACTGCATGCCCGCAGGGGTGTGTGACGTCTACCAACCCGCTGCAGGCCAGCGTGGCCTAATCCCCTTCTTAGTGG
The DNA here is from genome assembly GCA_017165845.1 of Thaumetopoea pityocampa. Classification (NCBI taxonomy): domain Eukaryota; kingdom Metazoa; phylum Arthropoda; class Insecta; order Lepidoptera; family Notodontidae; genus Thaumetopoea; species Thaumetopoea pityocampa. Next base: position 75,735 of record WUAW01000775.1, on the reverse strand, counting down.
AGACGAATATAGACTGGGTGAATTATCCCATCATCATCATCCTCAGTTCATATTGATCCCCACTACAGGGGCACGAATCTCCCCTCATAAGGAGAGCGAATAGGCTGTAGTCTACCGCGCCGGTCCAGTGCGGGTCGGTTGGGGGTGATTAACATTACAATATTCTATAATATCTATTTGTTTATATAAAAACGCCCGGCGCTGTTGAGAATGGCGTCACACACACACGAGCGGCGTCCATACAAATGAACTCTAGCGTCATCGATCCGTATCAACCTTGCGCTACTTTTCCCCTTAAAAAAATCGAAGGAATAATTGCGATCATGTACATCGATTTGAGTATCGGTTTTCGGCGCAATAATAATTTTATCGCGCTGATAAATTGATAACGTATCAGGAATAGTCCAGTCGCGCTCGGTAAAGGGACAGCGCATATCATTACAAGTGACGTGTATATTTTCTAAAATGAGTAATTAATACGTAAAACGTAACGTCAGCGTGTAGTTTTTCGTTCATGAAAGTGATCGTTTCTGTGATTTTTAATTTATAATCTTCTCAAAATGAAGGAATCGGAGGGCTGGCACCCGGGNCACACACACGAGCGGCGTCCATACAAATGAACTCTAGCGTCATCGATCCGTATCAACCTTGCGCTACTTTTGCCCTTAAAAAAATCGAAGGAATAATTGCGATCATGTACATCGATTTGAGTATCGGTTTTCGGCGCAATAATAATTTTATCGCGCTGATAAATTGATAACGTATCAGGAATAGTCCAGTCGCGCTCGGTAAAGGGACAGCGCATATCATTACAAGTGACGTGTATATTTTCTAAAATGAGTAATTAATACGTAAAACGTAACGTCAGCGTGTAGTTTTTCGTTCATGAAAGTGATCGTTTCTGTGATTTTTAATTTATAATCTTCTCAAAATGAAGGAATCGGAGGGCTGGCACCCGGAAGGAAGGAAGAAGTCGTATAAAATAAACGATCTGACGAATGGTATCGATTACCCGACGCACAAGAACGCAGATAAGTAAGTACATTTAGTTGTTTCTTTTTATAGAGAACAAGTGGAGTCGTGAAAGGTCAAGAGATAGACGCACTAGTGTGTTTGTGTTTATTTTTGTATGAGAACAAAGGCGCCTGACCGCATCGTGGCCCACCAAGAGCACAGATACCAAGTGATGTAAGACCCTCACCCACTAATCTCCACTCGGTATTCTTCTACAAGCCCGTATGTCCCACCACGGGTTCTACACGAAACGTACATTACCATAATGAATGGTTTTATGCCCTAACTCCCGATTCGAATATCAAAGCTTCGAAACCGATCAACAAAAATATAAATTTTTCAAAAAATTTATACCCATGAGCTTGTGCTCGCATTGTGTGCACATAAAATAGTGAGTCCCCGAGTGGAAATTGAATGATGCTAGTCGGCACAGGATTGTGGAATTACGGAACCCATTCCCGTCGATCTCCTGAACTCCTCTCGCAGTCATCACAACACTAACTGCAGATCTTGACATAAATCGAGATAATCAATATGATTTTATAACACCGTGGATGGCTCAAAAAATACATAAATACATACTACATACGATCGAACACTAAAAACAGAATTAAAGGCAAATTGAGCTTAATTGAGCGGCGGCAGTCATCACTGCCACATAATACTTATAAGCGACCAGAGATTATACTCGTATGAACGTAACAACACACAACTGGAGTACCTACCTAATTAATTAAAATCTATTTGATTCATACAAATTATGCGTGGTGCGATTTACAATTCACCATGCATATTTATTAATAGCTCTGATTAATCTGAGTTCAGTAGTATCAGTTTACCTTCGGTTAGTCAAAATTAGACAGTCGTTTATAAATACCACCAGATGGCTCTGTTATTAGATGTTGAACACCCAAACTTCATCGCTTTTTTTTCTGAAGACTCTTCGGATTTTTTTTCTTGTGTTCCGTAAACAAATCACCCAAAGTTTTACACTAAATTAGTACCATTTTAATGGGCCATATTTGACAGTTCATTAAAATAACCACGTGAATGCGGTCACACAATATTGTTAACTAGCTGTGCCCGCGACTCCGTCCGCGTGGGCATTCGGTAAGAGCGAAATTATACATAAATAATTTTGATCTTAATGAGAATGAATGATTAATGTTAGATAGATGAAACAAACACCAAATATTAGAAGAAGCTTGCCATAATGCAACAGTAAAAACAGCATTAAAATCGGTTTAGCCGTTTCTGAGATTAGCGTGCACATACGCACAGACAAACAGACAAAATTTCTAAGAATTATATTATTATATTATATTTCTAAAAAATATTTTTGGCTCCGGAAACATAACTGCAACCTGTATGGAAGGCTTTTATTGAAAAAAATATTCATTGTACAGACACGGCTCGTTTACAATTTTATTATATGTATACTAGTAGATGTGTTCCTTGTGTTTATATAAACTTGCGGACATCGTTTTGAGAAAAACAGTCAACAATAGTTTTAGCTAAATCGACCGAAGCGCGTTTCTAGAATATCGCGTATTATTTCAATTAATTTTACTGTTTGTCGACCGATTGGAACGAAACAAACACTAAATGTTACAGGAAGCCTGCCACAATGCAACAGTGAAAACCGCATTCAAATCGGTTCAGCCGTTTCTGAGATTAGTGTGTACAAACGCTAAGACAAACAGACAAAATTTCTAAAAATTGTATTTTTGGCTCCGGTAACATAACTACAATCTGTATGGATGGTTTTTTTGAAAAAAAAAATTCATTGTACAGACACGGCTCGTTTACGATTTTATTATATGTATAGATGTATAGATAGATGTGTTCCTTGTGTTCGTATAAACTTGCGGTCATCGTTTTAAGAAAAACAATCAACAATAATTTTAGCTAAATCGACCGAAGCGCGTTTCTAGAATATCGCGTATTATTTTAATTAATTTTAGTGTTTGTGGACCGATTGGAACGAAACAAACAATAAATGTTACAGGAAGCTTGCCACAATGCAACAGTGAAAACCGCATTCAAATTGGTTCAGCCGTTTAAGAGATTAGCGTGCACAAATGGACAGACAAACAGACAAAACTTCTAAAAACTATATTTTTGACTCCAGTAANNGGATGTTTTTTTTGAAAAAATATTCATTGTACAGACACGGCTCGTTTACGATTTTATTATATGTATAGATTTTTTCAAAGAACGGCAAACTGGATAACTTTTTTCAGCTACTAAATATATATTTATTTAATGAAAAAGAATTAAAAAGGCATACGAATTCATTATTCACCTCACGAGTTTAAAATGCGAGCATTAGTTATATTTTTTAAAAGGGATACCCATGAAATTCTTGAAATTGACTGAAACTACAAACAATCCTAAATTTTATTTATACAATTAAATAAAATTGAAGTGTCTGTTTGTTATTTCGATATAAAGATTTATTCTTAAGTTCATATGGCAATTTGCACGAAACCAATTCCGAAAAAGGCGTTTTTAAACTTCTTGTAGAGACAAGAAGTTTAAAAACGCCTTTTTCGTTTGTTTATTCCGGCTAATCTCAGAAACGGCTGAATCGATTTCAACGAGACGTTGATTGGCAGATAAGAAAATATTATGAACTCGTTTTATCTCGGAAATGTTTAAGGGTTCCTGAGTAAAAGTTGAAAAATTAGAAATTAAGAGTATATAAGTAAGAGTATAATGGCGGTCAAATGACCGCTTTACAAGTTAAACATCATCCATCATCCTTTCAAGTTGATTATAAATAATAGAGAATTTAACATCGGCAATAAAACAAAAAATAATTATCGTGTAATAATTAAAAAATATTTTGATTAAAGTCTCAAAAGCGGTCATTTGATCGCTCTGGTAGGTTTGGTGTTAAATATTCAGTTATTTGAACGATACTTTTCAATTTTCGTATATGGATTTCGATTGTGAATAAAAAGGAAATTCATATGAGCGAGGCTGAACAACAATTAGTTGAGAATAAAATATGAATAATTAAATTATTTCTAAGTTTTTTTAACTAGGATAAAAGAAATTAAAAAGATTATAGAAATATTATAAGAGAGGTTTTTATTTGCATGTCGTCTAAGGAGGTCATCAAGGGTCTCGACTAGGCTTACTATCCGTACGTTATAATAAATTGTTGTATTGTATGTCATTTCGGACAATTATTCTCTATATCTATATATGATTTTAGCTGATTATTAGGTTAGAGAGTATTTAGTTTTACCTTGTCCTGCAAATAGACTAAAGTATACGGGTAAGTGACCCCGCCCCCCCGAGCTACTGCTGTCTCTTCCTACTCCCTCCAAGATAGTATTATCCTATATCCTATAGACCTTTTCCCAAATTAATATATCTTACTCAATACACCTTTCCTACTTCACCCTATTTCCTTTCCTTCCATTTCGTGGGAACGGAATGAGGAATTTCAACACATTTTAACCTTATAAAAATGACGACGTCATGGTTCGCCACCTAACACGTCTCGTTTCCCGCGGGGGCGAAAAGTGGGCCCCGGGTAAGTCACTTTACTCATAGCAAGGGGAAAGAAGTGATCGGTTTAGCAAATTTGACAGATACACCTGGAGAGATAGGTACCGGATCGACAAGTCGAACATTTTTGCCTGTTTTCGAAATTGACTTTGCTACATTTTTATTGGCAGCCCAAGAGCTCCATACCCATAAAAAAGTATAATCTCTTGAGCATTGGCCCGGATATTTAATTTCAAAACTTATTGACACTAAATCCTCGCGCGACTTCAGCTTGTTATCAAGAATCAGCTCTATAATATTATAGTGCGAGGAGAAATTTCTCAATTTTAGTTGATAATCGCATCAAAGTCTGTTCGGTAGTTTTAAAGTTTATAAAATACCTTGCAAACAAAAAAATAAACACACAAAAATTGTAAACATCATAGATTCACATTCTAACAGATAACCAAAATCAACTGACAGCCCTACTCACTTTAAGTTATGCATACCTCGTAGAAAGAAAATTACTTTTATTTATAGTTTCTTTAATTTTTCTATACGTTTAACCACCTTCTCTCAGGCCATTTTCTTCTTGACTTTTTCTGGAGGTAATTTTTTAATAGAATTTACACTATTTAATTCTAAACACAGAAAAAAACTAGTGCCAACATAATTGGTTTATATGGAGCTGAACAAATTTGATCTGACATCTGAAAGGAGACGGTCTAGTTTATAGGTAAAGGTAATTTTTTCTTTATGTTCCAGTGAAGACAATAGTATTAGGTTTTAATAATAAGAGGTAAAAAGTAACGGCATTTATTTTTAAATCAAAAGTTTAAAAAACTTTATCTATGAAGATGGCCACGTATGATTTTTAACGCCACATATGGACATGAACGCTATACGGCTTTCAGCGCCCAATGAAATAGTGGTTTGACATTAAAAATACGGCAATGTCCTTCTATTCTGAAAAAAAGATATATTTGTAATATTTACCTTTTGAAATATTTATTCTGATGTTGTCAGTTATTACGGATACCCATAGACATCTATGGAAAAGTTGAATTAATATTATTTCATTATATCATGAAATACCAGTAAATAAATAAAGGTATACATTCAATAGAACTGTAACAGAGCCCCGTCTGTACATAAAACATAACATTTAGAAAATTTTAATACATATACAATAATAAAACGTAGTACATGTTAACTGTAGGGTACGAGTATGTGCAACAATCCTACCGTATATTTTCGAGGGTAGTTTGTATAGAACTGTCCTTCGCTGTTCATACGCAGCTAACAGCAGATGAAACATCAGTTGGATAAGAGACACTGGTGAGAGTGGATGTGTGCGCATACAATAGAGTAAATGCTACGAATAGTGGATAAGAATCCACATTTAGCCTTTTTTTTAAATGCAGAGGCCTCTTCCATCATACGGCACTAATTTAACGTGTGAATATTTACTTATTACGAAAAACATTTTTAAAAATAATCAAATTCCTTACTTATCATATAATTTAATTTCAGTGTCTCCGAGGCAGAAAGTAAGGTTGACGAAGTTCCTAGTATCCCATTCAGCACATTGGTAAATATACTTTAATTCCCTTGTACTTACAGCTTTGATCTCCAAATAATGTTAAAATTACACCTTCCATAACTAAACTTTTATTTTTGAATGAAAAACTAATCGTTGAACTAATCAAATATATACTACATAGATAAATATGTCGAAACATCAGATCGATAAAGTTTGTAGTTTTATTCTATACAGCCTGACGCTAATTTACCTGAGTGACCGCAGATATTAATGTTTTATTTCAAGCCTTTATAGGCTAAAGCATTTGACAGCAAAATATTACCTAAAATATGTTTGCCTATATAAAATTAAGTGGAACTTAATCAGTAACAAAACACAATCGCCAAGCATTTCTCACAAAAAAATTGCATACGTTTAAATTCTATAGTTTTGAAACATTTTTCACATTCAAAATTCAAAATTCATTATTCTATACTGGCCAGCAGTAAAAATTTTCAATGTGGCCTAGTTACTACATTCTTCAGTACGGTCTTGATCTATTTTTATATTTTTCAGTTCAGATTCGCGACAAAATGGGACAAAGTGAAGATCACAGTAGCGTTAATATGTTCAATCGTAGCTGCTATTTCGACGCCCATTAACACGCTACTGCTGGCGGATCTGCTCGAGGCTATGGTGAACTACGGCATATCCCTAGTGATGGGAACGCCGACGGATGACGCATTCTTGCGTGATATACGAAATTTTGCTATTTATAACAGCATAGTTGGAGCACTGCTTATCTTACTGTCATACACTGCTACAACTTTGATGAATATAGCAGCTTATAACCAGGTGAGACACTTCAAAATCTCAAATTTATTATAATTTGATTACATTCTTGTACTTTACGTTTTTAAATGAACGTCTAATAGTTTTTTTAAGAGTGATAAAAATATTACTGGCAATTATTGATATGAAATAGAATGAGTACTGTTATTTCACGACAAGTAATTTTTTTATTTATTCGAATGATTATATTAACCAACTTGCTATTCAAAATAATTCGAAACGCCGACATGAATTTCAACGAATCAAATTTCATAGTTTATTATTCAAATTTCATAGTTTATTATTACCTTTTTGAACAGAAACTTCTTTGGGCGTGATTATGAAACATTTTCATCAGAACGTTTGAAAGGTTCCTTGTCTATATGTTTTTGGATAGAAAGTATGTATCAGAAAACACTATATATAATTGGTGAGAGAGAAAAAAATACCCTACTTTACGAGTATTTTTGTTTAGAGTATCCCCCCTCCCCTCTGCCGATTCACTCTTATAGTTACAAATTATTACTATACAATATTGCTTAGATAATAAACTATCTTAGTCCTTAAAATTCCTCTAAAATTTAACTATTCCCTTAGTAATCAGCCACTACTCAAAACAAACATCATTCGTGATCTTGGTGTATTATTGGACTCAAAATTACATTTTGATCTTCACATTGAAATCGTAATAAATAATGCCTTTCGGATGTATGGTATCGTCGTGCGGGCTTCTAAAGATTTTAAGAGACCATCAACTTTCCTACTTTTATTCAGATCATTATTTCGCTCACAATTAGAGTACGCTGTCCAGATC
>WUAW01000775.1:38051-60252 GCA_017165845.1 Thaumetopoea pityocampa | reverse complement strand
CTATCAACAAAATTGAAGCATAACCATCATAAGGGTGCATTTTATGTGCAGTGACCGGTGGCTACAATATACGGCTTCGTCTCAATATTTTTACTGCTTATAACCAAAAAAGTTTCGGAATCGGTCATGCCTCAAGTTTGTCATTAATACTTAAGGGGACAAGGAATGGTTTTGTCTAATAATTCCAACTGGACAGCTATTTTATATAAAAATTAATTAAGTTATTAATTTATTCTTCTTCGATACCAAACTGAAGGGAATGCTGTCTTTAAGTGATTAAGTCCTTCTATTCTTACCAATAGGTGTCAATCGACGGGAATGATGTTCGCGATTTGTCGGTTCGCTGGTTGCGTGATCAGATTGGACTGGTGGGTCAAGAGCCGGTGCTGTTCAATACCACAGTGCGCGAAAACATCCGCTACGGGCGAGAGGACGCCACGAACGAAGAGATCGAGGCCTGCGCGCGGCAAGCTAACGCACACCAGTTCATTATGAAATTGCCAAAGGTGATCTTCAATAATAAGCTCTGTATTAAATCTTTACATATAAAAATATTGTAAAATAAAAATTCAATGTCGCGATGTTGGCAGCGTTTTGGACACTGCTTTTAAATACCTGGTGTATAAACAGTGAGATTTCTTCGGAAGCAACAGCAATCTTCTGATTGATCCTTATTTCATTTGATTCTAATTTGATGACTATATTTACAAATGTGATCTGGCAATTGTTTTTTCCCTAAATATGTTTTAAATCCAATTATATAATATCAATATCACATCAATGCCATTCAAAATAGAAAAAATCTTATTTTAGGGCTACGATACCCTGGTAGGGGAACGTGGTGCATCTTTGTCTGGTGGACAAAAACAACGAATAGCGATTGCGCGTGCGCTGGTTCGTAATCCACAAATATTATTATTGGACGAAGCCACCAGCGCACTTGACACAGCATCCGAAGCTAAAGTGCAAAAAGCACTAGACAAGGTATTTATACTTATTAATTTGTATAACATTCATGACATTCTAAAAAGATACAAAATAAAGGCGTAACATAAACAAGATATACAAGTTTCAAATAAACTAGAAGATGCAATATTTATAATCTGTCATTATTCTAAATTTATAAATAAAATGTAAATATGAAACATTCCGCGCTAGTAGCCGATGTAGAGATGATAGTTTTTTTTTAAATTTCTATCCATATTCTGTTTGTCCAGATATGAATTTGTGACAACTTATACTCACTAAATAGATACATACGTCAAGGTCAATTTACCTCCAAATCAATAATCACTGTTTCAATTGCTATTGACGCTAAAATTAAATTAGCTACGTGTATAAGTACCTATTTGTATTGTTGCTCATTCATTGATAGAAAGTAAGCTAATTCTCAAATCACAATTTCATTATCACTACGAGCATTTGTGGAATACAGATGTCGGCACTAAAAATCACAATTTACAGGCGCAAGAGGGTAGAACGACAATCGTGGTTGCTCACAGATTGTCTACGATAAGGAATGTAGACGTTATATACGTGTTCAAGAGTGGCGTCGTCGTTGAGAGCGGGAACCACGACGAGCTGATGAAGAAAAAAGGGCACTATTACGATATGGTGATGCTGCAAACGATGCCAGAGACTGAAGATAATAATGGTATATTATAATAGACTACTGCATATAGATACACTTGACACTTTCTTACTTTCTTTATATTTTTCCCGATTTTCTCTTATTTGACCGACTTTCATTCAATTAGAGCGTTAATTGTTTATTACATAATGTATTTCGACTGTTATATATTTCGAATGTAAATATTATTATCACTTACAGATAATCCCAAACTTAAACGTGAAATGTCAGTGAGAAGTGAAGTAGATGAAGATGAATTCGTTGAAACGAGAACAGTCGTAAGTTTCTGAAGTTTTGTAAATCGTTATAAATATTCAATTTTTGAATAACAAAAAAGTGGTATATATAATTGTTTTAAGTATTAATTTCCTCATAAAGGAGATTAAAGCACTCATGTACATTCCCATCAATAGTTAACTAAAATATGGGATTTAGCCGTTACTCTTGTAAAGAACTTTTAAAAAGATTGCCTAATCTAAATTTGTGGTCTCATGTCTTAATTTGTTATGATCTCCCTAATCTTAATACTAATAATCTTGTTTAATCTTAATATCACTCGGGCTCTCAAGGCCTCAATTCCACCGATTGCCTACGCAATTTCCTTCACTTTCCGGTTTAGAGTCGCCACTCAAACACCTTCAGGACTTTAATGACTATCGGTTCTGTGAGCTATGTGCCCCACCCACTGCTACTTCAGTCTTCCAATACTTTAAGCTACATTGGTAACTGTAGTTCTCCAGCAGATTTCTTCATTATGGATTTTATCTGGCAGAAAAGCTCCGAACATAATTTTTTCCACTGCTCTCTGTAACTAAGTATTTATGTAATAGTAAGAATGAACGTTAATCAATTCAACAAACAACTTTTTCCAGGAAGTTCAAAGTAAAGAGGAAAGTGATCCAGATACATCATTCTGGAGAGTGCTAAAGCTTAATGCACCAGAATGGAAGTCCGCCACACTAGCCAGCTTCTTTTCACTTCTTAGCGGTTTCTCTATGCCATTACTGGCTGTTATATTTGGAGACTTTATTGGTGTAAGTTGTAGCTTTGGCGTTTAATTTAATAATACATATAATTTTACATATATGTTGTATTGACCAAAATACTTATGTATTAACAGGTACTCTCGAATCCAGACCCTGATGAGGTTTTAGATGAAGTACGGCGATTTTCTCTTATATTTGTCGGTATCGGTATCTTTTCTGGAGTAGCTAATTTCATTGTGGTATGTACATATTACATTAATATTTTATAATATAATAATAAGCTTTTAAAAGTGATTATTACAACTAGGCTGTCCACAATTTGTTATCAAAGATTATTCGGCTGCTTTAGTCGCTGATGGAATGGTAGAAAGAAAATGATCACGCGGAAGATTGCCTACTACGGTAGTATTGTCCGAACACTACGGTGATTAGAACAAGTGAAAGTCCTATGGCAACATTTAGACAAGTCGAAAAGTGAAATTCAGGAAGCAATGAAAGACAGTAGTCAAACATGCGATCAGTACCAGATCACATTTTAGAACAGACTTTTAACATTGCCGATAACGGTGTTGATAATGATAAATCTAATAAAATTTACTTAAAATTTCAGGTATTCTTTTACGCAATAGCTGGAGAACATCTGACTGAACGATTGAGAAGTATGATGTTCAGTAAACTTCTGGAGCAAGAAGTAGCATTCTACGACGATAAAGAAAATTCTACAGGGGCTCTTTGCGCACGTTTGTCTGGTGAGGCAGCCGCTGTACAGGGTGTAAGTTGTATACGACCTAGAAGATATCTATCGAATTTCATACTTCAAGAATCTTAATGAACTAGCCTTAACACCAGCCGCAGCATAACAAAATTATAGATCTTAATGATAACAAATTCATAATAAAATTCCTTATAATCTTGATTATATTGAACTTTAGCAGCATCTTTACACAGGTAATTTCCACACTCTCTTATGTAAGAGAAATTCCTTCATCACTTTCAGCTCCCATGGCTTTTAGCTGTTGTTCGCACCTTCATTCGTGTGAAATTTGAAATCATTCCTCATCATCTGCTCTTGGAAGTCCAATGCTAGACAAGGGCCTCTTCTTTAAAAAGAAAGGATCTCCAATAATCTCCATGCTTGGCAGGCGTCTTGGAGTAGATTCTGATTGAAAAACAGGACAACGTTGCTACCCCTTATCCTGATACATCCATTAACTGGTTCTCACACCATCTACGGGAAGAAATGGAATGATACTGTTATTATGCCCGCGCTACCAAATTCTGCACCAAAAGTTTGCATATAAATAACTCAAAGAATTAAGCTTGCCTTTGAATAGAACCTGACTTTTTACAAAACGCGGTCTTTAGTACTTATAATACTAGCTTCAGATCGTGTATTTGTCAAGTATGGCTCTATGATCTTGTGCGCATTATAAACCACGTACTAATGTTAGACGGCGTTTCATGATTGAAATCTTGTATTTCTAATATTGCATTTTTATGTAGTATAAATTAGTAGAGATGTTGCTTTTTTGGTTGAAACTCAAGTAAGCTATAATCTGATCATTAATATTCTGTAAATTTTATTATTAGAATGTAATCATAATGACGAAGATATAATTTTATAAGCACACATTTTAATTTGCAGGCGACTGGTCAACGAATTGGTACGCTATTGCAAGCAGTGGGCACGTTTGGATTCGCTCTTGCCCTATCTATGATATATGAGTGGAGAGTAGGTCTAGTGGCTTCCACCTTTGTGCCTATCATCATGTTCGTGTTGTATAGACAAGGTAGAATGGCTTACGCCGAGTCTTCGGGAACAGCAAAAACTATGGAAGCAAGTTCAAAGGTTAATTTAACAAATATTATTCCTTCCTTAAATTCTGAAATAGTCTAACCTGTACATAAGTGATAGCTTTTACCTAGTCATTCATCATCATCATCTCAGCCCAAGGATTTCCAGAAAGATCGGTCTTACGCTGCTCTCATCTAGCGGCCTCACGCAACCTTAATCAGGTCGTCGGTCCACCTTGTGTAAGGCCTGTCCACGCTTCGCTTTCCAGTTCGTGGCTGCCACTCCAATACCTTGCGGCCCCAACGGCCATCGGTTATTGTACCTAGTCATTACTTATGTTTAAAGTATCACCATCATCATTCGTCCCCACTATAGGGGTACGGACCTTCCCTAATCAAGAGGAGATTGGAGCGTAGTCGACCATGCTATTACTTATTCTTATTAATTCAAATTAAATTCAAAGCAACCCAAATACACATTTTTATATATTTCAATGGGATTATATTATTTTTTTTTTCTATAATAGATTGCCGTAGAAGCTGTGGCCAATGTGCGAACAGTGGCATCACTTGGTAGGGAAGAGAGATTTCGCAATGAGTACGGGGTGCAGCTTCTACCTGCGTTACTACTAGCCAAGAAGACTTCTCACTGGCGTGGTCTGGTTTTCGGTCTTTCTAGAGGCTTGTTTAACTTTGTTATTGCATCTGCTATGTTCTACGGCGGAAACCTTATTGTCTACGATGGAGTTGAGTACTTCCAGGTGTTCAAGTAAGTATTTATTTTCTAGATTTTCTACGTTAGTAGTGTTATGACATTTTCTCAATATTTTGTGATAAATCTATGCTTTATCATATGCCAGATTCATAAATAAATTAAATATTAAGTGATCTTAAAGAATTGAACACCGGAACTTTATTAATAGAGAGCCCAAATATGATCAAAGAAGATGCGTCTGGTCGATGTAGGGAAAGCTAGCCGTCAACACTGCAATTCATTTTTATACAAGAGCGCCGTAAGATCAAGCTATATCTTACAATATTTTAATAATATGTCTGTTGAAACCTTTTAAAAATGGATTAATATGAAAATAACTTATATAAAATATATATTAAATTTACATAACTAAGCCTATAGCTTATATTAATTATGCCAGTATATTTCATTAATAAATAAAACAATACGATTATCAATCATCTAGGTGACAATTGTCGCAGGGATTTGATATTAGTCTCAATTTTATTCCAATTTTGTTGACAATTATTGACGATTAATATACAAAAACAACACCAAATATACATTCAACAACACAATAAATTAAAAAAAGTAAGACTTTAGCTGATGCTTCACTCGGGTTGTCGCCATAAATTTGATTTTAACACCATTTTTTTCTGTTGCTTCAACAGTTTTATCAGTCACTTTCACGTTCACATAAACAATTGCATGCAAAGCCATTCAAGAAAAGTCATTAGTTTGAAATACGTATACATATTATAAACTGTTTGTCTTGTTACCTGATAATATTATAATAACTTTACCGAGTGTTGGCGGACTTATCGCGAGATTCGTAATCATGTATATGTTGCAGATAAAGTAATTATATCTATTATTACGTAACTCTCCACTGCAAGTTACAGCAAATTTTTTGCACACTTATAGCAACAATCAGCGGTTGACTGACGCTGGTAGTTCTTGCGCTTACCCCCATCAGTCTGCACACCCTGCATACCTCGGGTCTGTATTCATTTTTGGGGCAATAACATCGACCGACTATAAGGTGGATAAACTATAACAACAAAGACGATCGATTACCACAAATAGATTTAAGTCTATCTATCTATTGTTATCTATTTGTATTGTCTGTCTATTGTTTATCTTTAAGATAAACAATTAACAAATTGATGCAAATTATTACTCCAACAGTTTTAGTGTTAACAATGATTTACCTGAAATTCAATTTACATAACAAGTAATTTATCACAGTCAAAATATATATTTATTGAGATATGTATATTTTTATACATACATACAGTCACGCCTTTTTCCCTGGTTCTCCGGCGAGATACTGACACATACTGACAACTATACTACCGAAGAATTAGGGTAGGCAGAGACCACTTTTTTACATTTGCTACGATCATTTAATCTAGCAAAGTGGCTATCCGTTGACCACTTTTTGCCCCGCAGGAAACGAGACGTGTCGGGTGGCGAACCACGATGCCACCTTTTTATAAAATTCAAAATAATGATAAAAGTTTCTCATTGGGTTCCCACGGAAAAAGGATGAGGTGGAAAAGATGTCTTGAGCGAGGAATATGGAATTTAGGAAAAGGACTATAGGGTGTAGGATACTACTATCTCGGAAGGAGTAAGAAGATACAGTTGTAGCTCGGAAGGCCGGGTTCACTTACCCGTGTACTTAAGTCTATTTTATATATCGACATCAAAGCGATTTAAATTTAATGTTTAGTACACTAAACCAAAATTAATTGAAATATCAAAGAATTAAATAAAATACATTAAATACAATTGATTAATTAACAATAAATTTTAAAAATTTCTTTTGTCGTCAGGTCAGCACAAGCACTTTTAATGGGAGCGTCGTCAGCTGCGCAGGCGTTTGCTTTCGCGCCAAATTTCCAGAAGGGAATAAAAGCCGCAGGTCGCGTCATCGTGCTGCTGAACAGGCAGTCCAAGATCACTGACCCGGCGCACCCTGCTGTCCACGACTTTGTGAGTTTACACAAAAATTACGCAATGTTGACATAAAAAGTTTTGTAATATATCTGTCAAAATGGTATGGTAACGATGTAATATTTATAACTTGCTGCATTTTCGCTTGTAAGGACTTTAAACGCATTTTCGCTTGTAAGGACTTTGTAAGATTTATGTTAATGATATAACTATTACCCGCTCCACCCGCATCGAATTCTGGTTTACATGTACATTATTCTGTTTACACAATCTTATGGCAACTTTAAACAAGATGAAAGAGTAAAACAGGCAACTTTCATTAAAACGAAAGGAATGGAACTTCTGCACATAGTGCTAATATCTATTTTTGGTATATTTTTTGGTTCCTCCTCACAGGTCTGGTTTTATTAAATCTTACATTCATGTACTCCAGATTTCATTTGCTGCTGCACCTACTTTGTGGTCTACACATGTCAACACCCCTTTACATTTCAATTTTATTTCGTTTTAAGTGTTTGAGTCTACATCGCAATGAACCATGAGATTATAAACCTGAACACCGATTTGGGCTGCACGTCGATAGTCACGATGTCTTTTATACCAATAGCAGATATGTTTGGTGTCGTATCCACCTGCTGCCTGACATCTTTGATGTCATATTTACCTTCCGGCTAAATTTCAAAACAATCGGCTCAGCGGTTGAACGGCAAAAATTGACAGACAAACACATAATTCACTTTTATCATATTAGTGTAGAAGTGTTGGCAGAATAATTTGCAAGATTTCGAAAACAGTTTTATTTCAAATACTACAAATTGATCCTTTTTTCTGTTAAAACTGATTGATCCTTTTTTCTGTTAAAATAAAGTAACGATTTGAAAAACTAAATTAAATAACTTTTAATAAAATTTTAACAAAAAAAATATTTCGCGAAATTTAATTTAATTTAATTTAAAATTTATTAAATAAAATTTATAATTAAGCATGGTTATAAAATCAAGTCACATTTATACTCGTACAATATCAGCTTTAAGAATTTTTTATTATTATTTTTTTTTATTTTAACTACATATTACATTTTAATCTAGAAAGGATCTGGGCAAGCTAGTCTCCAAAAGGTAAACTTCAACTATCCAACACGATCTCTGATCCAAGTACTGAAGAACTTCGACTTGGAAGTGGAGCGAGGCAAGACCATCGCCCTGGTCGGCGCCAGTGGGTGCGGCAAGAGCACGGTCATACAGCTGCTCGAGAGATATTATGACCCTGACAACGGTGTCGTGGTGAGTAGACTAATCCAGAACCGAAAATATTTATTCCAATTATCAGACCGGTTTCCGTTGTAGCGATTACTGGCCAATCTCAACTGGCCATTTCTAGATTCTCCGCAAGTGATGCCAGTTACGTGTTCTAGTCATATGTAACATGTATCTTGATGATGTCTTTTTTTATAAACAAACCTGCCCCCCAGGCCAAGTTGACATTCGACAATCGTTATCGCTAATAGAAACGAAAAAATGTATTGGAATGACACTTCTATTCGATAAGTCACGTGTGACTTGGCGATTAGAAATGTCATTCCAATGCATTTTATTCGTTTCTATTAGCGATAACGATTGTCAAATGTCAACTTGGCTAGGGGGGCTGTAAACACTATCTTTGCTTTTTGGCGTGATAATAAAGCGGTAGTGTTACACGTCAGCATAACGTTATTATGGAAAAATAATAACTATCCGATTGATTTTTGACCAGGCTCAAGATGGCATACCTCTTCCGAGACTACGACTGGCAGACTCGAGAAGGGCGATAGGCTTCGTTCAGCAAGAGCCCATACTGTTCGACCGCACGATCGGGGAGAACATAGCCTACGGGAACAACTCGCTGAAACCAACCATGGACGATATTATGGGGGCCGCTAAACAGGCCAACATTCATAATTTTATATCCTCATTACCATTGGTAAAGTATTGGCTTTAATCTTAGATTTTGTTCTATAATGTGAGGCTTTAATATTATAATTTATTTAATTAACAGTTGCTATCAAATTTAAGTTAAACACTAATAGACATCCCTGCCGCACGTATGAAGCTCTTTGCTTCTACGTTCATAATACGTGCAGCCAAAGACTAGATAGAATATTCTTCCTACGTTAGTATTTCTATCCAATTATAATGTAGATTTCAGACAAGAATGAATAGGTTTTTATTATGTTAGTAAGTTTTACCACCCCAGATTACATCGCCACTTACCATTAGTTGGAATTGTAGTTAAATACTAGCTTAAATATGATAAAAACTATAACCAGATAACATTAACTCTCAAAAACAGTTTAAATACAAGTTATTTTTTTTAATCATCATTCCCAGTCCATATTTGTCCCCACAATCAGTCACGGATTTCCCACAATCAGGCGGAAAATTAGGCGATAGTCTACCAAGCTATAGTTTTGTATTTCTAGTAGTTCTGATTGTCACACAGTCATGTGAACATGCAGATTTCCTCACGAAGTTTTCCTTCTCCACCGAGTACGTGTACATTAGCGTCTACAAGCACCGTACAGGAGTTTGAAATTACCCAGTGGTACGGGACCGGGATCTAACCAGCGACCTTTCGATCGCGAATCTTATCTAGCGCCCTCAGAGCACCAACGTACCTTCTTTATACTTAAGTATAAAGAACATAAAAAATATAAAACATTTATTGCACATTACTAATAATAATTTAATTCGATGAAGTTAAGAACAACTTTGTCGCAGATCTTAATGTTAATCTAATCTCAACTCTTTCAACTATCTTTCAGGTGTCTAACATTTATGAAAACTGACCATTGTAATATCAAATCTGAAAATAATAACATACCTAAATATCAATCAGTAAAGTGAATTTTTTATTTGATATTCATTATGTTATATTTTATTTGATATAAAATTATTTATTTTTAGGGTTATGATACAAATATAGGGTCTAAAGGTACACAACTGTCCGGCGGTCAGAAACAGAGGGTAGCGATAGCGCGGGCCCTGATCCGAAGACCTAAGATGCTGCTCCTTGACGAAGCTACTAGCGCTCTCGACACTGAGAGCGAAAAGGTGAGTAAATTTCCAGAGAATTCAACCATAATCCGGCTCGAAGGACCAATGTACTGTAGAAATAAATATTAATATTAATAATATTGTAAGAAGTCACATATATTAAATTGAACACAATATACTAACATAAACTATATTAAAACTACTGATGAATGAGTAAGTGCGATGTGCTCAATGACTGACGATGAACTAATTTCTATATATGTAAAATACTTATTTGCGTAATTAATTACACTGTCGATTATGCGTTGCGTATTTCCTGCATACTCGTACAAAGGTATTATTGTATAACTCAGCAGATAGGGTTTTCGTACAAGATGGCGTAAGCAAGAAGTAGAAGCAAAGCGTTCTGCTTACAAGTTAACAACACGAAGTATTATACATTTTATAAAACAAACATCGCAATGAACCACGTGTGTATTTTACCCTATCTATGCTCCAGCGTTATCTTATAATAAGTTGTTAACCTATTTCAGCAGTCATCATCATAAACTCTTAGAAGTCCAGTACTGGGAATTTAAAAAATGAGAGATTGCCATAATCTACACATTTGGCAGAGGTCATATTGTCACTTTTTCTTGGTAATCATACTTTTGTTGAACATTACTTACAGTGTAAATCGATTGCTCATTTAGGTGGTTCAAGAAGCACTGGACGCAGCTAAGGCTGGTCGTACGTGCGTCATGATCGCTCACCGGCTGAGCACGGTGCGCGACGCCGATCTCATTTGCGTCGTGAGTGATGGTCGTGTCGCTGAGATGGGCACGCACACAGAGCTCATGGACCTTAAAGGATTATACTACAACTTGAATAGACGAGGATATGCCTAAATAGTTGATTATATTTTTGTATTTTATTTTATTTGTATTTTTATTAATAGCACTGATATGAACGGAATTGAGTTGCATGTGGATGAGTTAAAGCTATTTCTAATTATTTAATATCGCACCATTAGATCTAAATTGAGAATGGAACTGTGGTAATTATGTTTCTGCTAGTGTCTCCTAGATGGCGTTAGAAGCTAGTTATCCTAAACGCACATTTGTCCCTCGCTACCTTCGAAAGATATCAGAAAATGAGTTTACCTGTAAAATATTGATTTTATCAATTCAACTATTGATTTGAATTGAAAAAGTTTTGGTCTAAGAGTGCAATATATGGTGATAAATATGCATAGATATGTCAAAACGAGCGGAAAAGTGTATATAATTGATTTTTATACACGACTTATGAATATAATAGAAATAAGCAATCGTGTTGAAAATCTTCAGAGTAATAAACTTGAACAATCAATTTGTTTTGATATGGAATAGAGACATTATTTAGGGCCAATAATGAAATTTTAAATCAATTAAAATTACAATTACTTACTATTTGAATGTGTCAGATGTTTTGAGGCTATGTTCTGAACATTGCGTACCTTATGTATTATTTATAATATTTACATATTGTAAGAATTTTTTAAAATAAGAAATTTGAAATCTTAAAATGTTTTAATACAACGAACTTTGTTTATTTATAAACATAAATGTGTACATTTAATTATTTTTTTTTACCTATTAAATTGTCAAGTACATTTTTAATTTATAACTTTATCAATAAACTATACCTACGCTTTGTGACGCCGGCATCATAGTAGCGTCACTCCACCTCTTACCGTGGATGTTGTGAAACCCAGCTGAGGTCTGTACCAGGATATCGGGCAGCAACGTTAACCTGGTATTCAATCAAAATCTACTGCGATTTCCAAGACGCCTATCCAGCACCCTGATTATAGCAAATTGCTCCTTTTAAGAAGACGCTCCATGTCCAGCAGTAGACATCCACGAGCTGGTAATGATGAATAACAACGTCAGCATTACATACCTTTATACCTACCTGAAAACAAAATCTAATAAAAGGTTGGCTAGTACTTATTTCACTAACAGGTTCATTTACATCTAGAACATTTATAATATCTATATTGCGGAGGAAAGTCTTATTTTGTGGTGGAGACCGATATATTTAGCTTTGCCAAAAATAGTGTTACAAGGAAATGATCTTTTTTTTATATCGCGTAGAACATATATTAGTGTGCCTTAGTTTCTACATTAATATAGATATAATTAAATATAATTAAATTATATCTACATTAATGTAGATATAATTTATTAATAAGATAATTTTGCAGCGCATTCAAAATTATCTCCATTGGCTTTAATATCGTCCTTTAAACGTTGAGGCCAGTTATCAATTGAAACACGCACTTTCTCCATATGAAAATTCTTCAGTGTCAATGTTATGAATTGTTTTCGAGTCTCCAAATTATCATGGCGTTTAGAGCACGCCATACTCTTTAAAACTGACCATAAATCATAATCCAGCGGATTAAGATCAGGACTAGATGATGACCAATTTTCAGTTCGGATAAAGTCAGAAACGTTCGTTTTCCAACCACGCTTGTATTGATCAAGCTTTATGACTCAGTGCTGAGTCTCCTGAAATGACCATTCTTGGTTATGGAACATGGTGTTGTTAAGAGGCTTAACCATCTCAAGAATCGTATCTTGCTACACCCGTACTGGTTTTGACACCTTTTTCCTTAGATCATATAATAATAGTCAATGCCTTTTTCACAAAAATATGGCTCAGTCACTCCTTCATAGTTAACAGCCCACAAAACCATCACTGAAGTCGGATAATGCCCACGTTGTACTGTGCTGACTAATTGAGAAACTTCTATAGAGCTTTGAACTTATGTCCAAAGCTCCTAGCTAAGCTACCCGGTCATCCTGCTTGTTAAAATGTTGCTCGATACTAAATGATCGATAGAAAATGTTCTAATCAGTAAACAAGTTTTTTCTGTGACCTCCCTTTGCGTACCGCTTAAAAAGTGGCTTTGATTTTATCACGCTATTAATTTTTAAATTATCGGTTAAATAATGTATATCTTATATACTGTTAGTCCTAAATCATCTTTTAAAATACGCGACATGGTTCTAGGTGTTATATTCATTTCCTATGATAAAATCTTTTGCTTTCTGACAGGATTTCTTCGAATTCTTTCCTTCACTGCTTTGATCGTCCTTTAGTACGAATACTATGTGGACGGCCAGATCTTTTCTGTCACAAATAGAAGTTTCATTGTACCTACATAACAATAACCCAGTACACAAACATTCGACTAATACCAAGAGTTTCAATTGTATTTGACTCCATACCTACTTTATGTAAAGCTATCACAATAATTCTGTTTTCTTTATCATCCCACTACATTTTAATATCACAAGAATATTTAAAATAGATTGGCGCGAAAATGAGAAAATACAATGAATATTCATATAAGAATGACAGGTTCGAAATTCAAATATAATATTGTTTCTTTTTTTAATTGTAACACTATTTATGGCCAAATTAAGTATATGGGACTGACACTAAAAATCTTCGCGAAGACTTCGAAGGACCTTAGAGAGACTTAAAGATCTCTTCCAGAACATCAACTGAGGTTCTTTCCTGTCATGCTCATCTTAAAATCATCTCACGGAGATAAATAAGTTTTCTACGACAGCTTATTCAAGATTCTTTATGGAATCGCAGCTTTTTTATCCCGGGCACCATATCTGAACTATTTCTACAACTTACTCGTATGAGAAATGAAAAGGCAAACGACATAAAGGGAAATGCTCATTTTCCATACAAATTTTAACCCTGACCGAACACAAAAGTAAATAGGCATGACAATATGCAATATCAATAATTAATTGTTAAGGTTTTAATTAAAAAATAGTTGGGGTTTTATGATGTCTTTAGTTTTTACTAAACAGTATTAAAATATGAAGGGGCTCAGAGGTAGAGAATAAATAAATATTTACAACAATTGTTGTTTTTTGTAATATTCAACAAAAACAACCCTACATAAATTATATAAACAACAGTTTAACTGTTGCGTTAAAGACCATTCGGTGATTTACAACAAACACCTTAACCCGTACAAATGTTTTGTGTATTGTAACGAACAGAATAATGGTTTTCGAGTTAAAAAGAGGGTTTGGTTAGTCTATTGATATGAAAATCTGATACCATAACAAGGCAGTAATATAATCTAATACAATAAAAATCCGAATGAAGTAATCTGAAATGAGTTCTACAGCTGTCCTGCTATAAGCACTGTGGTATTGGTCAGCATAAAGTTCACTTGAAAAATGAGACATATGCAAATTTTTGTTATAATAATATTTATATTGAAATTAAAATACAACTTCAAGAAGGAGATCAATCAACTCAGTTGGGCAGCGTTCGGGAAACTGCGTGACATCTCGTCAGAAATATCGCAATACGTTAAGACCAGGGATATAGGGTAATCAGTGCGTACTGCCAGTGATGACCCATGACCGCTGACTATGGGCAACATAAGAAAGCTCTCTATAACTAAAATTTATGAAAAAATATTCAACGTTCTGTACGTTGAATATTTTTTGACCTAGTTACAAATATATTATAGTATATTATTAATGTTTCAAAGGGATATATAAAGATAAAGAAAAATATGCCTAGCAAATAAGCCAGGACATGTGATCACGCAAGTACATTAACAGATCCCGCATGAGAACATAATGTCGGCGCGTTCCGTCTATCAGCCCCATCAACGGTCAATTAATAAAAATTACTTCTTACATATAACTATTAACGTCCAACGGAGCGCCACACGCTCGCTATCAACTAATCGGAATCATAACCCACAGCGATAATAAATTGATTGTTTTATTATGTCACATGGTGATACCAGATAGCAAAAAAACGTCAATTTACAAAATTGAGACATCCCACTATCTCGCTTTTGATCACCTTGTAATCAACATCGACGAATCGACTTAGACTGTCATAGAATCGAATCAACTCAGAAATCAAAATGGCTGCGTATGTATTTTTTCACCCAGCGTGAGCTCTATGTTAATGAACCCCAAAAACAAATATTGTTATAAGCCCAATGTGTAACAAACGATAAAAATAAATTAAATAATAAAAGGGAATCGTTAAAACTGTAGAAATGTCCGTAATTTATCCACGAGTCACCTTTTAGACATTCCGTGGATGCCATCGCGACGGGGTCCCGCCCGCTCTAGACGCGATCTTCAAATAAAAAGACGCCACAAAAAGACGTATTCAATAAGCCGTTGGCCAGACGTAATCGATGAGATAAATTAGTGAAGCAACTTTAGTTGTGGGATGACCAAATATGCTTAGATACCTACGTAATATGTAAGTGTTTAGTCTAAAGACAAAATAAAGTGACGAGATTGTAAACTAGTCCCAAAGACATTAATTTCTTTGCCAACGAACTCTTAAAATCAGCTTAGACCTTAACCCTATGATTTGGAAGGCATGTAATACAGTGAGTGCGAGTAGTCTGAATGACGAGACGAGACTGGGAGCATGCGCCTGCTATATACCCTGCAAAACAACAGCGCAGTTGGATGAAGAGGACTTACTACCTACTTACATCATCATCATCTTAACAGCCCACAGACGCCCACTGTTGGACATAGGCGTCCTTTAATGCCACACTGAGCATCTATGAGGTACCTGCATCCGCCAATTCGCGACCTTCACCAGGTCTTCGGTCCTGGTGAAGACGGATACACAATACACACTGATTGAATAGAATACTTTTAAAGCATTGCGGTATTTCTGACAAGATGTCACGCAGTTCCTAAATACTGCCCAGCCAAGTTGGATTCGGCGACTGGCCTCTTTCTCGATGTTGGATTTACCTAACTAGACGACGCGGACGTGTCTCAGGTATGCATATTCCGTTACATCTACGAGAATAATACTTATATAAATAATATAAATTAGGTAGATAGATAGAGTAGTAAGTACACTTTATTGCACACCACTGTAACAAATACGGACATAGTAAACATAAAATGCAAAGTATAAATACGAGTATTAAATCTTAGATATCCAAGTTTACCAAAAATTATCTAATTCTAATCTGTTGCTATGTTGAGAATGCTAATGAATTATATAATATACATACATATATGTAAAAAACCATAATATTTCACGCCTTTTATTTACATTATGTTAGTTTAGATTTTGTCTACTCATTTAATATTTATATTGATTAAAATATGATATTTAACATAAAACTACATTTTCATTAAAAAATTGGAGATCAGTTGGTCTGGATCCTGACTTGTCGATAAGGTAATACAGTCTTTTCATTGTAATGAAAAGATGAGGCGGCTGAATGCTCTAGGGACAAGACAGACGGTTAATCAAAGCCAAAAGTCAACGAACTTTGTGTTCGTTGCCAAAAGTATTGAAACGCTTTAAACTGTAAAGGGTTTGTGTATTCCAGCTTTTCAATATTGGCTTTCTAATGATTTTTTTCTTCAAAATATAAAGAAACCTTTTAAAACGAGAACCCGCTTGAAGAATAGAGCTATTAACAAAGAGAAGAATGCTATTAAAAAAAAATAATGTGTGTGTACATAAATATATACAAACATTAAAAGTTACGGTAAAATCAGCGCGGAGTCGTTTTTGCGTTTGTAATAGTGTACGGTGAGCAGATAAATAAATAGATACTTTTTATCTTTTATAGGTACTTTATAGTATAACTAACTCCTAACCCTACTTTTAGCGCCACTTGTAAGCGACTGATGCGAGAGTGCGAGGCACGCGGTAGCTAGCGCAAACTGATTTATTCCAGTTTTAGTCACTATGTATACAAATACTATTACAAATGGAAAAACGTCTCCAAGCTCATTTATCTGTAAATACCTACTTAAGTATTTGAGGTGATTAAATAAACCTAGAAATATGTGAGCAAGTAATGTAAATAAATACACATAGCTAGGTCAGGGAATACTTAGTCTTTTGCCTGTCCGGCAAATAGTCTTAAGTATGATATACGGGTAAGCGACCCCGGCCCCCCGAGCTACTACTGTCTCTTCTTACTCCTTCCGAGATAGTAGTACCCTATAGTCCTTTTCCTAAATTCCATATTCCTTGTTCAATACACCTTTCCTACCTCACCTTTTTCCCTTTCCTCTCCACCAAGACGTGGGTATGCAATGAGGAACTTCTGAATCCCTTTTGGACCTTATAAAATGGCCTGACCTCATAAATTATCTTTGTCTAATATTGAACACACACACTATCACCATCTCTTAGTTATACTGTATGGCGGGTAAATGTTGCGTTGAAATCACTCACACGTGTATGTATACGCGCAGTATCGTGTAGGCGAATACAAACGTTAAGGTGCTTATGATCCCAGACTACATTTGATTCTTATGATTCCACAGTTGGTACATTTGATTCTTATGGTACCACAGTTGGTACCCACCTACATATTATTAGGTTATTTTTTTGTTTATAATTACTAATAAGAGACTTTCTAACGTGCCGCTAAGACTAAACAAAAGAGCATCATGAGACTGATTCTCTTTTAGGGCAACGAGACATGACTGTGATTTTCGATCCGTCTACCAAGTAACTAAGCAGCGTTAAGTAGCCGTGACTGCTGAGAAGTCCCGTAAAGTCGGGTGGAATAATTTGAGCACTTTTGCGCCATCCGAAAGAATGATGGCACGAAGTGCCATGATACGGAACTGTCACATATGATTTCAATGTAGCCATAAATTGTTGTTGTACTTATTAGCTGGACATCCTGAAGCAGGACATGGGAACCATTAGACACCACTGAAGTTGAGACAGACAGTTCGCCAACCCCAGCACCGGGCACACCACTATTATAGTGATCGTGCCTGCTTTCTGGGAGAGGCTGAAGCGCAGTCACGGTGTGCTAAAATACCAACTTACATCGGTACTGTCCGGGCATGATTGCTTCGGGCAGTACCTGTCTCGGATCGGACCTGAGGAGACGGGCAGATGTCACCAATGCCCCGCCTCAGCAGACACGGCGGCCCACACCCTGCTGGGTTATCCGGTCTGAAATGCGCAGCGCCTCCACTTCGCCGCTAAAGTAGAACATGCGGTCTCGCTATCGACACTGGTCTAAGCCATGTTCGACAACGAAAGCAGCTGCGTGGCAGTTGCCGCCTTTTACGAGGCCGTCATGACGGCAAAAAAGGCAGCCGAGTCGCGCAGGACCCAGCTCGCTTATTTCCATTTCCGTGTTCATTAGGAGGCAGTACTGCCATGAAACACGCACGGGTTTGTCGCGCTAACTGCCTTTACAAACTCGTGTTCAATTCAGAGTGCGCGTCCTCCAATCGCGTACGGGTTTGCAAAGAGTATGCGCCTTGATTAAGCGCCACAAATCCGTGTTTGTTTGAAGGCATTTTTATGTTTAATTAATGGGCAAGAAAACTCATACAAAGTGTTTAACTATTTATTAGGACCAAAATAAATCTACATTCAAAGATGCACGAGTATGGTATTGTATTGTAGGCAATCAACGTAAGTAGGTAACATAAACAAATATAAAGAAGTAATTTTATAAAATCAATGTTTTTTGGCAGGAGGCTCATTATCATCAATATTAGATGCAATATTATGAACACGTTTTCTTTTCACAGTTTCTGACTTTGCTGGTCGTCCTGATTGAATCCTTCCACTGCACGGCAGACCTCTCTCTTTGCGGCGAGCGATCGATGTTGGTTGTACATGAATTTTTCGAGATTTTCGTCGAACATTTTTTTCAACTATAAATGATATAATACTCGATGGAATTTGTAGCTTCGATAAATCAGATCCAAACTTTGTAAGAATGTTTGTATATGAAGCATTTGAATCATTTTCCAAGTTATCAGTAATTCTTTGCCACTGAGCTTTAATATTTAGAACAGCATTGTCAAAGTTTTCATTGTTGATAGTTACATTGTTTTCCGCTCGATTTATTGGAAGTTTAAAAGTGTCTGGTACAACATCATCTAGTGTAATAGAGTCAGTTTGGCTGTCTTCATTATTTGTGCTTGATTCACCCGTAATATTTTCAAAGAATGACGGTGAAAACTGGTCACCCAGAGCTAATTTTGCAAATTGTTGACGATCATAGTCATTCAAATGTAGCGATGTGGTAAGTACAGTCCCATGTTTCCTTTCTACAGCGCAGAGATGTTTACAAAATCTGCCCCCAGCATCATACGGACAGTCACATGTTGCCATTTCACAGTCAACAATATATAGATCAGTTTTCTCTTTCACGAAGTAGGTATTGACATCTATGTGTACAATATCTTTAATACTGCTACTTGCTTGGCGAAATTTTTCGTACGCTAACGTAAGATTTCTTGCCCGCCCATTGGCAAACTGAATCAACCTTTTCTTGTGGTATGATTCAAAGGTATTCGCGATAAAATCAACTAACGCGCACATATTGAACACTTTACAGCGCTGCAATACTACGTCTTTAAAAATTCTTATTGAGGATTCACAGTAATTGTTCGTGTTATTCCCTCGTGTTAGAATATCAGAGCGATATGCTAAACACCACTCCTCACGCCGACTCCATAAACTTGTTAAATGTTTTTCAAGCTTTTTATTTTTCTTAACTTTCTTCTCATTTGATAAATCAGACATTCTAATTTCGGCTTCTTGCATTGTATTGGCATACATTACAGTACGGAATGTTTTCATAACTGATTGCCGACCTTCTTTAATAACGTCCTGTTCGCTTTGCCACAACCAACGCCAAAGAGCTTGATTTACATGAAATATGCAAAGAAGTAATCTACTGTTTGGAAATACTGTTCGTAAGGCATTCCTTTCTGCGCTGGTGTCATCAGTCATAACAATTTTTGGTTGAAATACTTTCTGGCAAGTCCCCTCTAAATAATCTTTTGCAGATTGAATGTGTATAATTTTCTTGTGATTGACTTGTGTGCAAAATTACAATAGGTAAAGCGCCAATTTTCGTTGCAGCTAAGATAAATGTAACACAGGCATTTGTTTGATCACAAGATCCACTTGTATCCATAAACACCATTTCATCAGCCAAACCAGCCATGAACACTCTGTGCATAATAGGTGTTATTACAACACACACAGTTGGTTCTTCCTTTAAATATATCTCTACATTTATTTTAGACAACTCAATCTTCTTTCGTTTTAAAACTTCAATTATATCACCGATGTCTCGCGTCCCGTAGGTTCGGCGGCGCCATTGTTCATACAAATGAGTAACTTGGCGGTCGCATGGATTTTTTTGCGCATTAGATAATGTAAGCATTCTTCAATGATTGCTATTTCATGATACAATTTTGCTGCTGCAGCTGTCATCCCACCTTCAAAATACGATTCAAATTGTTTTATCGTGTCTTCGGAATAACGCAGTAGGCTTAATGCTTGGGCGACATTGACTCGGTGGGAATGATTATAGTTTATCTCTATTAGAACATTCAATCCCCGTTTCATTAGCTGCGAATTTTTATCGTACTCTTAGTTACTTTTAAAAATTTTATCCCAATATTTGCTTTACAATTATAGTTTCTAGTCACACCTTTCTTTTTATCTTTGGTTTTGTTTCTTTCCAAAAGATGACAAACAAATACTTTTCTGAAATCATATCGTATTTGCTGAGAATATCATCTCAACATAATCCAATTTATTTGAGTTGACTCCGAAAATTTTTCAATGAAATAACCACACTTTTTGTCGTAATCACCTTCACAAGATAAAGAGCATCGAATTTTACATTGGTAATTATCATTGTCTCCATTATATTTTACGACTTCAAAATTGTCCACAATACCACTAAGTATGTTCTTCAATAGTTCCATATTAATCGAAAGTACACTCTATAAACATAACCTCAAAATGTTCTAATGGTATAATAAATACAGTTTGCTTTGTATTTATTTATTGCCGCCACAAGATAAAGTATTAATTGTTCACAATATTACCAATTTATCTTTTAATAGTTCCATAATCTAGTATTTATTTAAAAGCACACAACTCAAACGCACAGTGGAATAACAAACGAATGCGACTGGCGAAGTGGCGAGACGCGAGTGAGCGTAGTTTACGCACGAACTTCATGGCTTAGATCCATGCATCGCCTTGAACACGTGTTTAGAAGAACAGTTGGCGTTGCAAACCCGTGCGCGATTGGAGGACGCGCACTCTGAATTGAACAGGAGTTTGTAAAGGCAGTTAGCGCGACAAACCCGTGCGTGTTTCATGGCAGTACTGCTTCCTAATGAACACGGAAATGGAAATACGCACCCAGCTCAGTGGAGTCGTCCGGAGCGCAGGCGCAGAACCCACGCGGGCCTACTGCCGCCCTAAGATGTTGCTTACAAGCACCGGGAAGGATACCTTGTCGCCCGAACAGAAGAGACCCGTGGCGAGAGCGTGCTATATCCAGCGTGCCCCCACAGAGCCAGCGTGCCCCCACAGAGCCAGCGGTCTTAATGCCCAAGGCAAAGGTCGACACCTTTAGATGACGCTAACATAAGTTGGGCGAAATAACTGATGGAAAATAAAGGGATATGAAAGAAACGTAGGAAATACGAAAACAATATAAAATAGTATACGGGACTCTTTAAAATGGGCACAAAAAATAAACAACACATGAGGTTTCTTTTGATTTTATTGGTAAATTCACATTCAAATTATAGATCACGTCGAAGACACATTACATTTATTTGATTTCTACTGACAGAATTTAGTAATTATTATTTGCTATTATACTGTATCGGTACTTTTCAATTTCTAAAAATCTACTTCAATAGCTACATCGATTTAAGGGTGCATAAATGCTTCAACATTCCAGTATCAGATGTGAGTCAGCAACGAGACGAGACGATCGGGAAATAGAAAATCGAAAATACACATTACATTGTTCACATTTGGATTCACGATACAGATCGAACATCAAAAATATTTTATTTTCTAATATTTATTTATCAATATACTACTTTCACATGATCGTTACTAAAACGGTGCGCGGGTGTCACGCCTGAAGCGACGAAACGAATGATAAATCGAATCTAATTGATCGACTCACTATGATCGCTGCGTGCCGTCCGCGCCGGTCGCGGGGGGGGGGGGGGGG
>WUAW01000774.1:30704-43691 GCA_017165845.1 Thaumetopoea pityocampa | reverse complement strand
TGTTCGGGCGTCACGTAAAATCAGCAAGTAGATTTTGGTCGTACTATTACAGTCTTAAAGGTACTATTCTAACTTAAATACTACTGCATGTTTCATCGAAATCGGTCCAGTAGAATTGAAGATGCAGCTTTTGATTTACTAGTAGCCGTTAAGGCCGTTAAGCCCTGTTTTACTAGTAGCCGTTAAGGCATGAGAGGTCAAGTAAAAGTGGTTGTTGGGTTCACATTTAAATTTACGATTGTGTCGGGGTATTTCATATAGTGGAAAACTGACATACACGCGGGCGGAGTCGTGGGTAAAAGCTAGTAACAAATAATTTTGTTACATAATAAATAACGCTTATTTATATGTGTATCAACTTCCATGTTGAAATATTTACCCCAAGATATATTAACCTTGTTAAAAGCAATGATAGCCTAGTAGTATGACCATTCCTGCCAAGTTGTACATTTTGAATTTGAATCCAAGGCATACACCTCTGGATTTTATAAATAATGTGCGTATTAATTATTTAATAATTACAAATAGTAATAAACGCTTACACTTTAAGACAGCCAAATAATTAGACTCGAATTCAAAGAACTTTTATAACTTCATGAAAATAAAACCTAGTTAAACTTACTCTATCAAAATCTGGAGAAGAATTACTGAGATTAATGTTATTCTAAAAGTTCCACAAACATCTCTTAAGTCCACAGAAAACTTCAGATTTTTCTGCAAGATGCAATGAATCTAAAAGCAAAGCGTTATTAGAAAGTTCCAAGTAGGATTATTCTTGCAGTGTGCGGGTATTCTCGCCAAGAATATTATGGTTTCATAACTGAAAAGTTGTATACTGGTCGTGTTTATTGCGTTCCCAGACACCCTCTTTATTGAGAGATCAAAATATTTTGATAAAACTTTTTTGATACTTTAGTTTTATTTCTCGCAACATTGTGTCCACTACTGTTATTATAATCATTTTGGAGTTGATTGAAGAAGTAATATATGAGTTTGGAAATAGCGGGCAGAATAGTGGCATACTATATATTAAGATGACAGAATAAATAAAATAATAATGATTCTATAGAATTAATCCCAGCGGCCTTAATGATAAAGACTTGAACAGCAAACAGAATATCATGATGAATAACGATAGTTTTAGAGTGATTCCGGAATTTCATTTCTTGTATAAATTTCATTAATCCTTATTTCGTCCTCAGTTCTGCAGAAATAATCTGTCTCTTTAGAATCAAGCGAAGCGACTTCAGGTTTTTGCTGAGATTTATTTCCAAATAGCAATTCTGTCTAAGATACAATTTAAAAAAAATTCCGCGTAGTTTATACTGCGGTATATCAAATGTTTAAAAAAACTTAAATCTTGATTCTCCAACTAGGTGAGCCGATGACTTAAAGGTCTTAAAGGTTGCAGGTAGTCCGTAAATAAAATCTACTCACAGACACTCTACCTATATAAAGATAACTAGCTGTTTCCCGCTACTCCGCTCACGTGGACTTATTATCTACTCGAAAACCCTGCCAGGCGTGCGCCATAATTTCTTCGTAATCGTATTTCTTATCGCATTATCGCTTTCCAACTTACTGGACAAACATTGTTAATATGCATGCTATAAATATAATTTATAATCTATAGCGCTTAGGAATAATGTAGCTTTCTAAAAGAAATTTAGAATTGGATCAATGATTCCGGAGATTACCCCTTACATACAAACTTACAAACAAATAAATTTTACGTCCTTATAATATTAGTATGACTTTGGCCATCAGTGAATGAGTCGGCTTATATGATAAATGATGCCTGAATTTGTTATAAGCGAATAGTTAAGCACTTACCTCGTCATTATTAACATATTTATGGGAAATTCTTGAAAAAAAAATATTATACCTATACTTTTTGTACAAATCTTTATCAGAATCCTTAAATACAGATATATATCTGATAAGATATTTAAGACGATTTTCTGGATTATCTGGTATTAACTTGTAACTAATAGCATAAAATTTAAAATTATATAATATGATAACATATAATATAAATTTTTGATATCTTTATACTATAACTCGAAGTAATATTAATTTATAAACGCTAACAGAAGTGTCAAGAATATTTAGACGTCTTAAAGAATTTTGCGATATTTGAAAACAAAGGAACGAAATCAGTGCTAATACAAAAAGTTAAGATCCGTTTTTATGTTGTCAAAAAGTAAATTTCATAGAAACTTTCGTCGTTATTGAAGTTTAAGGAGTTTTTCCCAAGAGATATATGACCGTATGAAAACTTAACAGGAAAATGACAATTATTTATTCTGATTATTTTTTGAAACAAGGGCGTATGTCTTGTGAATATTTTCTAAGTTATCAAAAGACGTTGATTACACTTTTTTCTCTCTCAGTTTTATTAATCCCAGTCGATTTTCAATTATATCAGGGCGTACAAATTTCGTGTTTTGGATAAAAATATACCTACGCCGCGCGGCCCATTGGATTGGGTCTAAACTAGTGCATGTGCTGTTTACTAGCAAAAAGTTATTTATCTATCCACATTTTTCTACGTCTTTGTTTTTTATGTATCATCATCATACCCAGTCCATATTCGTCATCACTATAGGGACACGGACCTCCCCTGATCAGGAGGTGGAAGTTTATGTACAGCCTTATCAAAATGCTATATCTATAATTGTGATAATTTAATGTTTACTTAAATCAATCAATGAATATTTACTTACGTGCTAACACTATACCGGGCGAAAAAGTAGAGCGACTCTGAAACGGTGAAAAAAACTCTAACGCGTAGAAGTAAGATTCATATTAGCCTGCACGTACAGGGCGAGATCGCCCTGTACGCGCATTTATATTAACTAATAAGGCATCTGCCTTATTAGTTAATATAAATGTTAGGCATACGGCGTTGCGCGAACTAAATTGAACTTTATTCGTCATTGCCAGAGTCGCTATTTTATTTAATGTCTTTACTAAGTGTATCTTCTGAACTTTTCTGTTCTGTGATTATGTTGGAAGTCGAGAATTTAGGTATAGGTAGTTACAATGCCTTTTCTCTAAAAGCTGCAGTCTTTTCTAATTTCAAGAGACATGCTGAAGGAGTTAAGGTTCGAATTTATAAGCCTCTGGATTCGTTTGGTGAAGTAATTAATTTTTTTTTTGTAATTATTGTGATAATTGTTTATTCCATGTAAATGTGTGTGCAATAAAGTATATTCTATTCTATTCTAATTATAGATTTCACCACAACATGTTGGATATAGTTTATAGTAATGTAAATTGATATCATTTTTATGTATAATATGTTATATTAAATTAGGGTCTACAGTAGTTTTACAGAGTATAAGACTATATAACCGATTCGCGTGATCGACAGCATCCAAGGAATAAAAGGGATAGCCCTGTAGTCACCAAAATTACCACCACCACCATTTATTTTATACTGTGGGAATTCATAGTAATATTAGCACATTTATAGCATAAAAATTAATTTTCTATCAACCGGACCAGATGGCGAAGCAAAAAAGTCTATTAGTGCACACCACACCCCCAACACAAAAATGAATGATTGAAGAATTAGTAGTGCTGATGGTTGTTTTGGCGTTAACCAATTTGGTTGGAACCTGGCAGTTCATTAGGCTATTTAGAGTTTCATAGAAAATAAGATTTCATCTTCAAATTCTAAAGTTGTTCGTTTATAAGTTCTTGCGACCAATATATCCCATCCAATGTCTGTTGCAGAGACAAAGTCATATTCATGAGATAAAATTTAGTGTAGGGGCGAGAAGCAAAGGCCTGGTACTACAATAATTCGGCTGATACCTGCAAAAGCATGTGATGTGAATCTTTTGGGACTAAGAAGTCCATAAATTTATTGACAGTAATCACATCAACAGGTAAATCCAAATTTAAAATTCTATCATATTATTTATATTATGTTCCACATTAAACTGCGAAAAGTTACATAAATTAAAATAGTCCAACAAGTCAATTAGAACGTGGTCCTGTAAATTTGTGGGGCAGAGAGTTAAATAATCTTTTTCAGGGATCCAGTTAATATTTGGGAAATTAAATCGCCCATTATGATAAACTTATCTGTGGGATGATGCAGGACTATATACTTTAACTTATCAGAAAATTTGTTTAATTATATGGCTATCGTACATACATACACTCATGCCGATACCCCATAAGGGTAGGCAGAGACCTAAATACATACTACATACATAGCACATACATACATACATAGTCACGCCTCGTTCCCACTGGGGTAAGCAGAGGCCACTTCCTTCCCACCTGCTACGATCGTTTGGTGTAGCAAAGTGGATATCCGCAGCCCACATACATATATATGGCT
Source organism: Thaumetopoea pityocampa (assembly GCA_017165845.1). NCBI lineage: Eukaryota > Metazoa > Arthropoda > Insecta > Lepidoptera > Notodontidae > Thaumetopoea > Thaumetopoea pityocampa. The sequence goes on along the minus strand of WUAW01000774.1, from coordinate 39,334 downwards.
ATCGTATTACCTATATTTTGGTAAAATATCATATATAAATGATACCAATGTGTACATTACATATAATATAATTTTGAGCTTATTACCATTGACATGTACTCGTTCAGTACTGTATGGCACTGGAATAATAATGTCGTCACTTTATTTCTTCCCGTGGATGCTGTGAGAAGGGATGTACCGGTATCATGAGCAGAAGCGTTATCCTGTTATTCAGTCAAAATCTATTACGATCTCCAAAACGCTTGCCAATCGTAGAGATTATGGCAAATCCTTTGTCTTTAAGAAGGAGACTTATGTCCAGCAATGGACTTACACAGACTGAAGATGTTGATGATGCTGATATAGATGACTACATATCTGCCGCAGAAGACCACTAACTTGGTAGTTAGTCGGGATGTGGTCATCCCGATACTGTAAGTTCAAGACGCACAGCAATTAGTAAACCTTGCCATCTAGAGGTGGGTAACATACTTATATGTCAATCTATGCATCGACATATATCTATGTTAGCCAAATTTTTGTCTCGTATTTACACTCCATAACGATCAACAAATAATTCGCTATTATGGAATCTATCAACAAGTCATGTCTCGTCTCATTCAGGCATGACGTCGTATGAGCTTAAAAGGATCTTATCGGATGAATAATCATAAATGTTTTGATATGTGAAAACTTGATTAAATAAACCAAATTAAGCTTATTAAGTTTTCGAGTAATTTTAATTTACCAGTTTTTTGGTATTTTTAAGATATTAAAACACAAAATTCAAAAATTTTATTTGCGCGCAGCCTTCATTTGACATGGCGACCTTAATTGATTTAAAGCAGGTTACAATCTAATTTACCACTCAAATCGATACCTGGGTTGTCGAAGTAAAATTGTATTATTTTGCGCTACAAATTGGATTCTGTCATCAGACAACGACGTGATCAGAATATGCGACACGATGCTGTTTGCAAACTAAATGCCGAATCCAAATGCTCACGTGTTTATTCTGAATACGGAATAGAACGCAACGGAATCTATAATTTGAATGTTTTTTTTTCTTATTTTCATTTGCTGTGTGGCGCCGGCACTGTGGTCCAGCAGTGGACTTCCACGGTGTGATCATGACGATGATTATTCCTAGGTATATCAAACAACATAAATCTCGGGTCAATAGTGACCCGGCCTTTTATAAGACATCTATGGAGCCAAAGCCTAAACGCAGAGGCCCTTTTGACAACTTAATATGACATGTAATATGATACCATCCGACGATTATCACTGTATATATTATACAAATGTACCCAAGGACAATCCCCGGTCAGTGTAGGACTATTATAGGATATAGGAACTAAAATGGCTGAGCTATTGGGTGGATATGCTAATGACTATGGAGGAGACTATGGTGTCTGCCCGACGCGATGTTGAAAACACGGATAAAATGGGCAGATGGTGACGCGCCGCTCTAACACATTAATGGGCCCTTGAAACGGTCACGTGTAAAGAACGACAAAAGGGCAACATTTGAAGAGTGGCTTAAGGGTGGAGAGGTGGCCCTGAGCTTTAAACTGTACGATCACTTGCATCCTCAGAGGGTCACATCACGTATTTGTCCACTCACCGCACATGATGAAGGCAAGTCAGATGTGGGAATCTATTCCTTGTCAGTTTTTACACTTTTGTTAAGCCGGAGATGAAGAACAGAATATTTCGGGTTCGCTACACCCAACAGGTTGGCACAAACTACCCGGTGGATTTATTATTACTATTATTAAAAATATAGACTTGAAATTAGAAACCAAGATAATGACTTGAAATTAGAAAAATGTACTAGCTTTTGAACTATTCAATCATGTTTTAATTCAGTAACGTAAAGTAGATTTCCCGAAGCATATTATAGATCCAATATATTTAATTAGTATTTTCTTAACACATTTTGCTCATTTAACTGCAGCGTGTAGTCAGATCGTAGGATTTATTACAACAGATATCTGGAATCTCTCGGAAAATGGAAGTTCTTTACTTTAAATGTTAATAAATTTTCCATTTTAATTAAAACCTAACGGTTAGTTTTACTAATTAACTAGATATGTTGCTTTCGTAAATTAATTAGAAATTTTAATTAAGTATTAAACTCCTGATACTAAATCAACATAAAAAATATATAACGGTACATCTTTATTTACTTTGAGCGAATGTCTTAGTATTTTATTTAAAAGTACCTAAAATAACATTAATAAAGCTACGCATACCAGGGTCTCACTAAAAGTTTTTAGAAAATCAAAAACGGAATGATCTAGAAACCTGTTTATATTTTTATTGTATTTCGAAACAATCTTCGTTCCTTTCTAAACGCCGTTGCATGCAATAGAGCTATTGACTAAAGTAGTGAGCTCGTTCTTCTTAAGGGATCTCTTTCACGTGTTTTTCGAAAGCAGTCACAGCATCTTCGGGGTTCATAAAGCGAATTCCTCTGAGTATATCTTTCATTTTGAGGAATAAATAAAAGTCGCAAAGAAGAAAATAAGAAAAAAATAAGAAAATAAAATAAGAAGGATGACTCACTAATTGCATACCTTTCACAGACAAACATTCGATTGTCCGTCTGGCGGAGTGAGCTGAAGCGTTGTCGTAATGGAGGAGTGTTCTGTTTCTTGGAGGCTGCTGTCGAATATTTTCCAAAACAACCGGTAAACAATGACTGACATACTAATCTTCAGTAGTAGTCTTTTTATCCTCTAGCACAATTGTTGCGAAATAACCTCTATGTCCAAAAAATAAGGCAATCATCTTTTCCCCTTGACTTATGCCCTTCTTTACTTTTACTGCTGAATCTTCGAATGAAAACATCCATTGGACAAATTGTATTTTTTTATATAATAGGGGACAAAGCGAGCAAGCGAGTCTCCTGATGGTAAGTGATCTCCACTTCTCATAGATCAATAACCCCAGAGAGATCTTAGGTTCGTTGCCACCTTCAATAATAATAATCTTTTGGTTTCGGGCTGTATATTGTAATCGTGTATTGTAACGATGTTAAACACAGCATTCGAGTTACCTCCGTTTTACTTTTGAAGCATTTCACACCACCAATTCAAACGATGGAGTTTTTATCTTTCATTAAATTAAAAGTTAAACATCTGTTGTAAAGCTTTCTGTCACCGTGTAAGACTTTTTGCACTTGACTCAAACCAATCCTTAAGCTTGCCCAGATTTGCGGATGTTGTCACGTTAACTTCAGTGGTCGCCGTAGAAGGATCTCCTTCGCGCAAATTATCACTAAGATTGTTTCGACCACATTTAAACTCATTAAAGCAGTTACAAAAAGTGGCATGAGATGGAGTTTCATCACGAAGTGCCAACCGAAGTCTATCATAATATAGTTGTTGATTAAGACTGCGACGATAGTCGTAATAAATCATGAAACGAATATTTTCTCTAGTCAAACTCATTTCGACACACGATACGGACTTTTTAAATTGCCGTTAATTTGTAAAAACAAATGATATGTGAATTCAATTTAGATCTACGGCTTCCCAAAGAATTCTTTATTCGAAATTTAAATGAATTTTTTATCGGCAACGTTTATTACTGGCCAATTTTAAAAACTTTCAGCGTGACTCTCGTACTGATAATACTCGATATTTAATATTTGAGTGTTAATTATATGTTCTTATATTACTAGGTAATATTTTTTAAGTAGGTCCATAGTTGCATGAGTTTCAATCGCGATAAGTTAACTCCCAGAATACAGAGTATTTTTTTAAATGAACTTAGTTTGTAATAGTTCTATTCTACTCTAAAATTAGTATGTATTATTTCAAAATTTAGATAAAATTGCTATAAATTTTCATGGCAGGGTATTTTTCGAACCTACTTCCTTAAACGAGGATTCCCTGGGCAACGAGGGACTAAAAATATTTCATTTAAAATTTAATATATGAATGAATGTATATAATAAGTATTGTTTTTTTAATGAAAAGATAAATATTGTTTCGCCGCCAGAGAGCCAAGGAAAAGGCGTGATTGTATGTATGTATGTAATGAAAACTATGTAGACATTGAAGGACAGGCGCGGAGATCTTTGTAATTAAAATAAACTCCTAACAAAGCCATTAAGAAAATGACCCGAGGAACTCGGTGCCCGGGAGCTCGGCGGGGTTCTAATAACAGAGACTGTTTCCAAGACGTTCACAGTTCTACGAAAATTATTACAGCAATTTTTCACTTACAACTTTCTTGGGTGTAACTTTTAATAGAAGCAAGAGAATTGGAATTTGAGAGAACAAGATTAATTCTGTAATAAACAAAATTATATTTAATCAATGAGCCATCACCCTATATAATTATATAATATTACTGCTATGACTTGCTGTTTGTACGTGTTCAACCTGAATTTATTAAGAACTAGTTGACGCTAGCGGCTCCATTCACACGGTAATTTATAAAATGTATCCCACGTCTTATTCCAGAACAAAGACTCCCAAACTTTTTCAAATCTGTTTGACACTTGGCTTTTTTTATTTGTTTTAGATTGACCCACTGCTTAACTAACATTGAATTCGTCAACTTCAAATGTATTTTTGATAGCTGGCTTGGACCTTTTGCATGTCATTATCGACCCCTGGGCATCGATAAAGACTGTATACTATCGGGCTTCACTCAAAAACTATCAGGTAGATTTTAATTAAACTATTATAGTCTTAAAGATACTATTCCGAGTTAAATACTGCGGCATATTCAATCAAAATTGGTCCAGTAGAATTGAAGATGGAAGAGAATTGAAGATGTCCAGTAGAATAGAAAAGAAGACAGGTTGATCCCTGTTTTAGTTGCCGCTGTTAAGGCAAGAGAGGTCAAGTAAAAATAGTTCTTAGACTTTTTATAAGTCTATGACTGTGTCGGGATTTCCCATGTAGCGGAAAACCGACATTCACGCGGGTGGAGACGCGGATAAAAGCTAGTACGTTAATAAGGCACGGTATATTGCACGGCACGATATACCGCATCACAGCAAGTTATACCGTAATAAGACACGGTATACCGAACTACGGCACATTATATGGGTACATCGTAGTATGACACGTTATATTATATTACAGCACGGTATACCGTAATGCAGTACAGTAAGGTATGTACCCAACGAAACGGCACGTAATAATGTACCCTAATAGCTGGTACAGAATATTTTTTCGGGAGTCATATTAAAAGGGAGACTAACATGCGTTTTAATATTTTTAATATCTATTAGTAGAGAATAGGGAAGTAGTGTCAGTTTGCTTTACAATAAACTATTACTTTAGTTTAAGATTAAATAAAACACCCTTTATATCTGGATGGTGATTAGAAACTTCTTTGTAATTAATAGCTAAAGTAACGCTATTAAGCAAAGTGAGTAGGTAGAGTAAAACTAAGTAGACTTCTATTACATAAGAGCGAACTTGAATCGCATTAATTTCATTTGCCGTATTTACAGCGTGTTCCAATTCGACTCAATGTCGACGCAGCGTCATAATGGTGCTGATTCTGTTGTAACAGAACTTAACTAAATTTAGTCCCTCCCTGTCTTTTTCTAATGTCAAACGACAAAAGGATACAGCTACAATTTCGGTGCTCTCAGTTTCGTTTAGAAACGTCAAAATTAAAAAGATTTAGATGTGATCTCCGAACACACGGACTAAAGATGACGCAAAAACGCAACATATTTTTGAACCGTTTGACAGAAACTTAGGTCGGTACTCGCTATAAATGTTTACTATCTCGTTTTGGCGTTTTATATTAGAAAAAGATAGATAGGGACTAAATTTAATTAAACTCTGTTACAACAAAATCAGCACTAATTTCGACGCAGTGTCATAATATAGAGGTACAGGGAGCTAATGCGATTCGATTCAGCTCACTTTAGCGAGATCGGTTGATACATATACAGTGTGTATATAATTAAACAATATTGGTGATTTTAAATTACATAGAGTACTAGGTTTCGTCCACGGGTCCGCCCGCGTGAATGTAGTCTTTCGGACTAAATGTAAAACTCGAAATATTGTAATTATAAATTTACAAAAAACAAATCCTAGTTCCATTTCACTCTTGTACCATAATAATGGCTACTGAGACGGGGATCAGGCCGTCTTTAGCTCAGCTTGACCAATTTTGATGAAACATGCTGCAGTATTTCGGAATAGTAATTTAATGTGACTAAAATCTACCAGTTGATTTATGTGTGAAGTTCGGACAAACAAACAAACTGACGCGGAGAAAACATAGATGGTATCGGTTTTAGAAGACCTTAATTAGCCGATTGAGTTAAGAGTGTTTGAAATGTCCTTAATGTACAGACAATGGCGTTTTACAATTTTATAATAGTATAAATAATTGTTTAACAACCTTAATGCGCAAATGAAAATTTCGAGATTCAACAAACATTTGCCAAGCAAGATGTCCAAGATGTAAGCCAAGCGTGGAGATTATGGCAAATCCTTCCTTTTTTAAGAGGAGGCTAATTTCCAGTAGTGAATTTTTACCTAAGGTTAATAAAATTTTAATAAAGTGCTATCTAAGATTTCATAAAAATCCTCTACCCAGAAACAGCATGTGTGGAAATAAAACTGCATCATCAATAAATTTATGCTTCATCCAGACTCACGCCAAGCACAGACGAGGACGAGTTAGTCATTAAATTGTCGTTTCGTTCAACTAAGTTTAACTAAACAAAAACAATATAACAGAATATGTTCCAATTGAACAAAACTCAAAAATAATGTCTCTTATTCCTCCCACTTTACTAGTCTTGAGTTTTCACCTGTCCTCCGCGTAAGTTTAAATATGTATTATTGTTCCTTTTTCACATCGTCATACGCTTATTGAAATCCACTACCACACATACGCCTCTTAACTTTTTATTTAGCATAATCTCCAAGTTAGGCGGGTGTGTTCGAGATCGCGGCCGACACCCTTTGAATTTGAATTTCAAAATAATGCTCCTACAATTACTCAATTTTTTTAGGCACAGAAAACATCAACCAACGCATACCGTCGTACCAAGAGCACGATACAAGGGTTATGTGAGGATTGCACCCACTAAAAACTTTGCTTTTTCCATCGCCGGAAGCACTAAGGCTCTCCCAGAGAGATTTTCTAGCTCCCTTCTACCATTACCCTAGCGTAGATACGCTAGGGTAATGGTAGAAGGGATGGAAAGATTTCCATCTATTCTCACTACACTTATTAGAAGGGAAGAATCGAAGCCAATAATTATAATATGACGCTACTAATTATTTTATGGTATTAATCCATGTCAGTACATAAAACAACAAGTCCAATATTGTTATGGAGATCTCAACTCCAGCGGGATATCTAAAAATCCATATTTTACAGACTTTTTTATATAATATTCTGGACATTTTCGTACATAAGATCTAGTCCCAAACTAGGATTCCCATTATCTAAGGTACTAGACAACGATATACATATAGATATATAGATTAATAAATATAGATAAATACGTATACAGATAAATACGTCCATGACTCGGATACAAATGTTTGTTTGCTCATCACACAAAACTTGCTCCTACCTGGATTTGAATCCGGGAGTCTAATTGCTACAAAATGCAGCGACACTCTTGTTTTAAATTCTACGTATAAATTATCATACCGTTACTACACGTTATTGCCGTAATCAATAATTTTAGGTCAGGGAGTACTTAGTCTTTTAGCCTGTCCGGCAAACAGATTTAAGTATACGGGTAAGCGACCTCCCGCGCCACCCAATTTATTACTACTTTTCTTACTGTCTTTTTTTACTCCTTCCGAGATAGTAGTACCATACATCCTATAGTCCTTTTTTATAATTCCATATTCCTTGCGGGGGAGAAAATTGGGCTACGAGTAACCACTTTGTTTACGGGAACGTAGCAAGTGGAAAAGAGTGGTCTCTGCTTACCCCAATTCATCGATAGTATAGTGGTTATAATCTATCTCTCACACAGGAGACCGGAATTCAATTCCCCGCTGGAGAGCCAAGGAAAAAGGCGTGACTGCATGTATGTATGAATATAGAGAAATTGAATTTTCAATATGGATTTCAACCCGCATATAAAGAAGGAAATGAAGTGTATAAATATATAAATGAAGTATATAAATTTAATAAATGTAGTATATAAATGCAATATTAAATTAGTACATAATAATTGTGTACAAATATGCTCAACACTTGAGCTCTCGCAACGCCGGCTCAATAACGCTCAATTTAATTACATTGCCATCAAATATGGCGGAGCAAATTAATAAAATAATAATTAATCTCGAAATTATTAATGTCGAAGTACGTAGCAGATATAGCCAGGTGGAAAATTACTTTTCTCGACAAAAGAATGTAGGATCAAAACGATTTTGGAATGTTATTTGAGATTTATTAGATTTGTGTGGATTTCTGAGGAAAAAACCTCTTACGATGTTATTACGAGAAATAGCGTTGTAACTAAAGGGGTTTTCAACAAGAACTTTGTTTTTCAATTGGGGCAACACCAAAAACATGACAGTTTAGACATTTATTTTTTTAACGTATTCATAGCAGATGCTTTGGCAATTGTTACAATGAATTCAATTTCGCTCGAAAATCGAATTAAAATAATTAAAATCCAC
>WUAW01000774.1:19066-29164 GCA_017165845.1 Thaumetopoea pityocampa | reverse complement strand
TCGTGAATTATCGAATAGAAGCGTCATTCCAATACATTTTTTTCGTTTCTATTAGCGATAACGATTGTCGAATGTCAACTTGGCTAGGGGGGCTGCATATTATAACTGCTAACTGCGAGGAGAAAGAGCGGTTTCCTATGTAATAGTTAAAACATATCATCATCATCCTCAATTCGTTGCAGTTCACTGCTGGTCATAACCAACATTAAACTGCGTAAAAAGAAAACAATTACTTTGATCTCCACACTTCTTGCTTGGTGTATTGAAGATCGCAGTAGATTTTGATTGAATAACAAGATAACGCTGTTGGCTATTGTCCTGGTACAGTCCTTAGCTGATTCTCACAGCATTTACAGGAAGATATGGAGTCACGCTATCATTATACCGGTGCCACACACACGATACCTATATAAATTATAACATAACTTTGACTGACATATTGACATAAATAATATGTCCAATAGAATCGCCTGCATAGCTAGTCTATAATACAGTACGTATTTATATCATCATCCCTAGTCCATATCGTCCCCACTACAGGGGCACGGACCTCCCCTGATCAGGAGGGGATATAATTATATAGCGAACATAATTTATATAGCGCTGCTCAAGTAAACGGCTGTGAGATCCCTATGATCAGATATCAAGTTATCGCGTATGACTGTACAACACATAGTGATCACTTTGGTATATTAGTCACAGTATTATTGCAATGTTTCAATATTGTTCACGATAATTGACGATTAATACACAAAACAATACCAAACTTATATACATATTAAACATCACAATAAACTAATATAAAATATTAAAATGAAATTTCAAGTAATGCTTCACTCAAATTGCCGCCAAATCCCTCCTGGTGGTTCAATCGTTAGTCATTTGAATATTCTCAGTGAATTGCCGTTATCCAGTCATCGATGATTTCACTGCTATCGCCTTTTACATCTCCACTCATCTACGGCTAAATCAGCTTGAACGTCTCGTCCTGCGCCTGTAGTAGTTAGTATACGGTTAACAGATAAATAAATAAACAAATACCTTCTATATTCTTTTTATTTTTATAGGTAGGTACTTAATATTATACATATTAAAAGTAGTTTAATATGTTTAACTAATTTCTAATGATACTTATAAGCGGTTTATTTCGGTTTTAGTTACTGTGTATATAAACACTCACTATAAACAATAATGTCTCTAAGCTGATTTATGTGTATTCCGTTTTATCAGTCCTCCCATGTCTATATCGGTACTAAATTGGAAATAAAAGTTCTCGTATGGGCACTACGAACCGGCATATTCGCCATGTATGGAGTTCCGCTCGTAAATACGTTGACTCCAAATGGTCGCGGTTTGGGTTCAAAAGGCTGAAAACTAAATTTCAAAGATAACTCTTTCCATTATTCGCTGTGTGACCTGAGCCAGAAGGCTTAAGATATGGCTACTGACTGTGGACCTCATACAGAGCTATATAGGCTTACATAAGCCATATGGCACACAGTCAGTGGGCCAAGTTTGGGATACATGGGTCATCACTAGCAATACATACTGATTAAATACCATGGTCTTAAGGTATTGTAGTATTTTTAACTTCATGAATGAATAAACACAGATTGAACCGAATGTCCTCCATTGATTAAGCTACGACATTAAGCTACAACATTTTCATCAAAATATTTTGCAGCACTAATTCCTATATTTTAAATATCTATTTCAATGCAAGCCAGTCAATGTTTTGAAGCTCCGGAGCGTAATTAATCAAGTGAGTTTTTAATTAAAACCACATATGCGACGATACGGCATAGGGCAATGCTTCGTTTTTTCCGTTTTTAAATATTTTTTAAACGAAACACATGGTCTCATGTAAAACGTTTGACGTGGTAATTGAGTTATATTAAAACAAATTTGAAAAATATTTGAATGGTAATTAAAAACGACTGGAATTGGTATTTGGATGAAATGTTTGGTGTTTGGATCGGGTATGTGACCGGAGTATCGCTTTCATCGCTTCATGTTATTAGTTCCGTCACAGATATCCTATGGATACATACATTGTTTTAATATTTAATCACAAAGTCTAGTTTTAAATTAAATCTCAAGAACTCCGCCTAAATTTAACCGACCGTTCCTTAGCAGACGTGTGTTTACGCCTTCGCTTTAAAACATAATTAAACATTTCTAGCAAATCGTTTTTCAACGAACCATGCCCCACCACGACTCCGTGTCACATGAAGTTGATGCAACAACTTCATGGCGTTTACTTTTAAATTTTAAATTATTTAACGTCTATAACATAATACTGATGATTTGAAATTCTATGCTTAAAATACTACTGCTGAAATTCTACATATTGCATAAATAGTTGGTCTACATAGAGGATCAAAGTATGTTAGTTTTCACGGTTGTCTGTGTTTCAGAAGACATGTTAAACAGTGGATCCGGATTGGTGTCTAAATAATACTAGTTGTAGCAGTGATTGTTGGGGTTTACGGGGATACGTCAAATGGCACAGCACCTGCAACAACAGTAGACCATAAATTAGGTCAGAATGGTACTAGGCTATCTTTCTTTTTTTTGGATGTATCGGGATAATGGGTAGCAGCGTTATTTTGTTATGGAATCAAAATCTACTGCGATTTCTGAGACGCCTGCCAAGTGGGACGATTATGCCAAATCCCTCATTTCTAAAGAGGAGGCTATATCCAGCAATGGACTACCTCGAGCTTATGATACTAATGATAATGATAGGACGAAGAGTTTGTTCAGTGCGGGGTTAATAATTTATTCTAATATTAAAGTTAGTCATTTTAAAACGCCTCCAATACGCATGCCAAATATGGATATTATGGCAAATCCCTTCTTTTTTAAGGAGGAGGCCTATGTTCATCAGTGGTACTTCAAGGGTTGTTAGTGGTAATGATCATGATTTTTAAACTGTGTAATAAATGAAAACATACATTGACTAACGAGAGCGTTCAAAGAGTGCATCACAATCCGCAAACAATGCGCAATTTTAAACATAAAAGCTGATCCAAAAATAATCCTTGTTACAAAGGGCTAAGCGTGTAGTTTCACTCGACACTATGCACTTGTTTACGGATACAAAGACGAAAAAGTTCCAGGACGCTTCGTTAAACTAGACGCTTGGGACTACATGTCCGAGACATTCATTTAGCCTGTGTGACCAACGGTAATTTTTGAGCTCTCAGGGGGGAATGTTCTGATTTGTTGCTCATGTTTTCTCTTTTCGTTATTAAAATAAAATCACGATAAGTTTTTGAAATGAATAAGAAAGTGTAAGTGCCTTTCGACTTATGTACCGATATATCGGTCACAATACCTTGAGACAATAAGATAATCTGGACAAACTGATTGCAGTAGGAAGATAGAAGTAAAAAGACAGCGCAGACGTTTATGTACCAGCTGCTTCGATCAAATTAAGACCATTATGGGACTCACCATGTCAACTGCCCTAAACTATTGTTCAGAACTTGTTTTATATGTGATATGTGTGTGTAGACATACAATAGTGTGTGTGTGTGTAGACATATAATTTATATAAATAATCTGTACAGCACTTCAGGCGGATACTGAAATTATTAAAATCGTCATACAACTTTATTATGCTAATGATTGGGCTTTAGGCTTGGCAGACATAGCGGATATCACTATATATTTATCGGATCGCAAAAAGTCTCGTTTTCCATGATACCTACCACTATATATTAAATATTACTGGCGTACCCTTTAGCTAGTTCTGGCGGCACCTTCGGGAAGACGTATGTAAGTCCTGGGGGCATGAGCGGTTCTACGCAGTAATTAAAAAAACGTACAGGTAACTCAAAGAGCTATATTTTGATAATATATTTGATTACTACCTGTCTGCTGATTAGCATTCTACCTGGCACTAATCACCTGCTGCTATTTTCTGGTGGTAGTGGATGGCTCCAAACAGCTCCTCGTAGTTTCCTCAGAACCAAGACTCGATCTCCCAAAATTCACTTGTAGAAATTTGACTCACAAAGAATCAAATTGAAAAGCATGAAGTTCTGAGGGTGGGAGCGTTAACAATAACAATTACCAACAATAGTAATTATTTCAACGATGCATCTTAGTATACTACGAATAATGTTTGGTCATTATAAACTTCCTTAATTTCTGATAAATCTCATCAATGTATGGACTTAGATTCGTGCGCTCAGATGCAATTTTTATTCGTAACCATCCCTTTTGCTGCGCGATACTTCGTGTTCACTAGAGCGAGAAAAATTGTTGGCAAGTGCTCGCATTCGATAATCCATTCCGTAAAGTAGCATCCGCTATATTCCTATTCCTAACTTTGACTATTCTCGACCTAGTATTCAAACCGGTTGCATTTTAATTTTTCTTTGATGATTCGACTGATGGATAGATCTATCCATCAGTATCATCAGTCCATTTACTGACTCACTGTAGGGCACGAGTCTCCTTTGAGAATGAGAGGGTTTAGGCCACAGATATATATAAAGTCCCTTTTATTTTACGTATCTGTGGTTTAGGCCATAGTCCACCACGCTAACACAATTCTGGTTGGTTGAGTTCACACGCAAGAAAATGTCTCAGGCATGTAGGTTTCTTCGCGATGTTTTTTTTCATTCACCGTGGAAGCGAGTGATAATTAATTATTGTAATATGCTACTTAGATACATTTAGTTTAAATAGTCCCGTCATTGGCTGCTCACGTATCGAAAGATTAACAAAACGTCGTTAGGCCAGCAAGGACACCGCTCGCGACCTACCCAACGGTGGTTCACTCGCAAAAGAACGGACGACTGTCAGTTAAAGTAGCGAGATCACTTGTCGTCGCAGCGTTCGTTACCTACCTCGATATTAACTTTATACTTTAAGATTGCAGTTTGTTTTAATTTATTGTTCAAACGTAACAAATAGGGGTCTAGATCAAGCGTTTCACGTACATTCGTTAAATTATGAAATTATTAATATGCACATGATTTCGAAAAGTCAGAGATGCATGGATTCCAACTCGAGATTTAGTGGATTTAGATGGATGTAGAGATTTCGAGATGAATTGGCGACATGCATAATCATAGCACTTCATCTATTCTGTCTATTATTTACTAGTTCCAAATTCTTCCGAACAATCTAAGAAATCATCGAAAGCTCTTATTAATAAATTCATTATTACCCACGCTTTCAATTAAAATAAATTCATCAGTATCACTCACACATTCTTGATTACAACAGAAATTTCGTGAGACGCAAATAAGAGGGTAACTTTATCAACACCCAGTACAAGTATCAAAGTTTTGTTCGAGTAGAATTTTCATTGTGTCGTCTCTGGATTAATACGTGAACTTCTCAAAGGGTTATCTAAGTTTTGGGGACCACGTTTCTATTAATTACTCAAGTTTGAACAAGATCGATATTAATTAATTAAGAACTTAAGTTATCTTGGGTATCGTTACAGTTTCCCTCACTTCGGAAAATACTTTTTTGTCAGCTACTTGTGTAGAGCTCCAATTCATTAGAGCGAACATGAGGAATGTTATACATACTTATGTGATTATACATGATATATGTCGCCGGAATAATAATAATAATACCCTGCACACTTTCACACATATTGGTCTAGTTCCAAACTAGGATTACTTGTATTTTGGGTACTAGAAAACGATATACATACTTATATATAAATAAATACGTCTGTGACTCGGATACAAACAATTCTGCTCATCACATAAAGTTTGTCCCTACCAGGGTACGAACTTGGAACTCATTGATCATCTAACAGTGGACTTCCATGGGCTGTATAAGGTGCTTTCAATATCTGAAATTGATTTGATCGAAAATAATCAGTTTTATACCATGTTTCATTATATCCCATTTTTCTACTCTCATGTCTATTATCGTAGAAGGTGTGGAAAAAGGCGACTTTATATCACACCCATTGCCGAGAGGTTATCTACCCAAAGTGATAAAGGGCGAACTTGTCACCATTCTTTGAGTCCGAACTGGTTTGTTTACGGCGTTTTACGTCACCGAAAACTTATTGAACTGTTGCTAAAAACAATGCAAGGATATTTCATTCCTCAACAAATATTACTGTTCGCGTTAATTTTTCCAACATTTTGACGGGATAGAGAACGGTGAAAATGGCTTTAGAATAACAACTAGTAAGCCTCACTGAAGTTCGTATGCATTTTATTTTTGTTTTATATTTTCATTTTCCTTTGATTCCGGATCATCATCATCCCCAGTCCATGTTCGTCCCTACTACAGGGGTACGGACCTCCCCTGACCAGGAGAGGGATTAGATCTTAGTCTACCATGCTAGCATAGTGCGGGTTGGTTGATTCCATATATTTAAATCTATTTGAAATGTCTACCTTTTTAGTATAAACAAATAACGTTATATACAGTCGTTGTCGTCATTTCATTATCAGCCCATGGAAGTTCACTGTTGGACATGATCCTCCTCCCTAAAAAAGGGGGATTTGCTATAATTTCCTGGCTTGGCAAGCGTTTTGGAGATCACGATGCAGTGATGCAGTGGCTATTATTATATTGGAGTCACACAGCCGTAGTATGCAGTAGTAACACGGAAAGTTACAACGATACGATGTACCCGCTCGATGCAAACGCACATTAGGCGGTGGACAACGTGGTGGACTACACCTGGTGGTGACTATACGTGGTGGCCTAACACCTCTCATTCTAAGTGGAAATTCGTGCCTGCAACGGGACACTAGGTGGGTTGATACGATGATATACCTGTGCAGTTAGCATTTTTTTTAAAGGTGTAAAAATATTTTAATCAGTTATAATGCAATGCGCGGATTATATCCTTGTCGACCACTGGTCGAACGTGAGCGCGCTATTGTAGCATCCGACAATCCACCAATACAGATCTTACGAGCGAGATAACACGAATTCATCTGTCATTACATTTTCAACCATAGGCGTGGAGTAATAAGGTCTTTATTGAATTGGTGTTTATAATCGGATTTATTGGCATTTGTTAGCACCCGTCTCCGCCGACAAAGAATGCCAGTGTAATTTATTTTTGTGTACTACTTTACTGATGAACATGTTTTAGTGTCAACTATTGCGGTAAATTTGTATGAAAAACTTGTACAGTGCCCCAAGTGGATACCTGTATATTTAGTTCTCTGTAAAACTAAATTGGCATAAAAATCTTTTATAAATGCTTTTTGAACAATATGGTAGTACGATGTAGATATACCATGTAGATATGAGATTGACACGGACCTCCTGCTTAAAAAGGGGGATTTGCCATAATCTGCACGCTTGGCAGGCGTTTTGAAGATCGCAGTAGATTTTGATTGAATGACAGGATAACGCTACTGCCCATTATCCTTGCAATATTGTAGCCATCAGCTGGTTCTCACAGCACCCATACTGCGGATACTGCGTTTTAAACTAAGGTATCTAGTGTCTTAGGAGACAATGTTCAGCTGTTTAAGATCAAACACTTTAGAGAGTTTAAGGCCGAGGAATGGACCGAAAGGTACGCAACGAATAATATACACTCCCTACCTACTGGTCATAATTTTAGTTTCATTGCTTTAATTTTTTCTTTTTTTGGTTTACGAAATCATTATTTTGTGGAATATATTAGCTTCCCTTGGCATGTGTAGAAATATTTCAAAGCATTTCGTGTTACACTGATAAGTTCTTTAACTAAATCACGCTCGAGGTTAAAAGCACTTTTACAAGTTCTACGTTCCACTTTATTGTAACAAAAAAAAAAATGTAGTTACAATTTATATTCAAACCCGTTCTATAATGTGTGTAATAATAAAGTCAGAATAACTCATTACATGGGTGCCGCGAAAACCAGCTGAGGATTATAATATTGCAAAGAGTAGTGGCATTGTCCTACAAAAATCTCAGATTTTCAGCATCTACGCATTTACGAGTACAAACATAAACACATATGCACATTCACACGCATACATGCACACACGCATACGCACACATACAAACACAAACATACGCATGCACACGCACGCACGCACGCACACAAGCAAGCACGCACACACACACACACACACAAAGACACACATCCACATGCACACGCACGGCACGAGCTCATCCACACGCACCGCACACGTTCATGCATACGCATCGCACACGCACACGCCTTCTGACTCTTGAAAACAGATCTAAAACAGATTTACATACAGCTCATGAGTGAGGGATTATATTGGTTCGGGATCAAATTAATATGTGGAAGTAGCCAGAATATTTCAATTTACTATGTCTAAAAGGACTGTTCTTCTCTTTCACTTTGTTCTTTCTTGATTTTTACTCACGTACAAGTTATATTGGTATACATTTTCTGACGACAAAATTAATAAAGTAACTAATATTTTTCCGAACTTTATCATCCATGGTTTCAAATATTCAATGTACATTGGTTTCTTCCAATAGTGTCCACATTAAAAAGCTGTGAATTGTCGGGTAACAGCGATATCCTGTGAGGACTTTAGGACATCTATAAAGCGTATCGATTATGATAGTACTGCTCCAGTAGTTGAGGGTACCGTCTGGATGTAAACTTCAAGGGGAAGAAGATGATTATGCTAGTTTTCTTCTACATCTTGCTAACATTCGTGTTAACTACATCGAAAGGGCCTTGTTGATAGGCTCAGTAATACTCGTATATTACCCACGTAGGAGTACACTAATGAAGGTGACTAATGAAGGTTTATATGAGACCTTTTCTTAATTTAACGAATTTTATCTTTTATAACAACGGCCAAAAACACAATAGATTTCACTTAGCCAGAGCCTATTCATCACAATCAACTGACTCAGTTGTCGCAAACACGTAAAACAACTTAAATGTTCACGCGTAAACTGTCATTACGAATAAACACGTCATTATGCCTAAGTATGTATATAATGTATGTATGTAAAAGGTAGTAATTTCTGTGAAAAATCAGGAGTTATTTGCACGTGACTTAAAAAACACGCGAGGAAAAGGTATGTTCGAGCTAGTCTCCGCCCATGAAAATTGACTGAGTCGACGCAACTACACAATTAAGCCGTTACGTAATGACGGGTGACGTAACGTTGAATATATATTTGTTTTTACGATAGAGTAATATAATGCACAGAGTAATAGTAATTAATTAACGTACAATTATGTGTAGTTGTCCCAAAAGTAATGCACAGCGCTCTCTAGCGGACATAATAGGTAACGTAGACAACTGATCAAATTTCAGTGTAGTAACACGTAGATCATATGATAGTGGGATTCGTTTAAAGGAAAAATATCAAACATTTGAAAAGACGAGATCAGTCGTTAGGTCGGATTTCAGCAACAGAGCAACATGAGTATAATTGCATAGAAAGTGCGTAGAAAGAAGCGCCTGAATTTCATGTCGCGTTAGAAGAAGCGTGTTGGTACTTTACTGTGAATAGTAGCACAGAACAGAGGTGGCACATGAAGCTTCGAGAAGGTTGTACTTCCTACTTTACACTTAGAATATGTTCATAGAGTTTTCTGTGTCACAATCTGACTTGTTAATTTTTGGGCGGCAACTCAAGTAAAGCATCGCTTGAATTTTTATATTAGTGTTTTAAATTAGTTTATTATAATGTTAATTTGGTAGTTTTGTATAATTATCGTCAATAATTGTGATCAATATTGAAACATTGGAATAAAACCGTGAATAACAATTCAAAGTGACCGTATTTTTTCAAGACAATAAGCCTGCAGGATCTTTTGCTTAATCAATGTGGTAGTTGTCAGATTGACGTCAAAACTATCAAAAAGCAATAAAATGAGATACACCAGCATTTTATTAACTTGTAAAAATTATATAACTACATCGAACGAGGTACAAGGCCTTGGGCTTGGATCCCTTTGCCTTTCCTTTAAAAACTAAAACTTAAAAAATAATCTCTTTTCAGAGCTATGCAATATGATTTGATAGTTATTTCCTGTTTTTTTTTTTTGGATTATTAAATTAATTGTCGATCTTGATTTTCTTTTCATGGGGTTAATAATATTATCACATTGTCTAAGATGGCCCAACATCTTTAGTTATCAATAAGATATACTCGTAA
>WUAW01000768.1:277-11614 GCA_017165845.1 Thaumetopoea pityocampa | reverse complement strand
TCTATACTATTATAAAATTGTTAAATGTCAAATTTTCAAAAATCAAAGATATTTAAAAACAAACTACTCATTATCGACTAATTAAGGGCTTCTGACACTATATACGTCGGTTTGTGTTTGTTTGTTCGGGCTTCACGCAAAAACCAGCGAGTAGATTTTCGTTAAACTTTTACAGTCTTAAAGGTACTATTCCGACTTAAATACTGCGGCATTATTCATCGAAATCAGTCCGGAAAAATTGAAGATACAGCTTGATCCCTGTTTTTAGTAGCCGTTGTTAAGGTACGAGAGGTCGAGTAAAGGTGTTCTAAGGCTTCTCATATAAATCTATGTCTGTGTCGGGATTTCCTATGTAGCAAAAAACGACAATAACACAGGCGGAGCTGCAGACAAATGCTAGTACATAATATCCAAGAACAATAAAACAATATAAAACCTTAAAACAGACTGCAGGTGATACGTCGACTGAATTGGGACCAAAACTTCTGAGATAGAGATTTATAAATATACGAAGCAACATAAGTTTTATTTTATTAATGGATACAGTAATGAAGCACGATATGGATAAGTGCATGGATAAATTAGCAGATTTGTCGAAATGGAAATTGTTGTTGGCTGTAGATGGCTTTTACAGCGTTACTGGACAAGAATGGCGAGAGCAGAGTGTACTCCCGCCTTAGAAGTTAAGAAAGGAGACTACTAGTTAGTTTGGAAGGTTGAGCCTCGAGAGCCTTACAGGTATGTGTTTAAAACAGTTTTATGTTTAGAGACGAAGACATTGGCGGTTAATTCTGCTGTAACACAACTTAACTAAATATAGACTCTCCCTATCTTCTTCTAATGTCAAACACCAAAACAAGATAGCAAACATTTTTAGACAATACCAACCTACATCTCTGTCAAAAGGTACAAAAAATGTTGCGTTTTTGCGTATCTTTAACATACCGACGTATGTTCCGAGATCAGGGCTAAATTTCTTAATGTTTACGTGTCTAAATAAAACTGACAGCGCCAAAATTGTGCCTATCTCGTTTTGGCGTTTGGCATTAGAAAAAGATAGGGAGAGTCTAAATTTAGTTAAGTTCTAATTACAGCAGAATTACCATCATTATAAATATAGTACAAAAAATGTGTCAATATTTTTATTTTATTAAATAAAGATTATCATCAAAGCCAGCACGCCTGGACTCTGTCCGCAATGATCATTTATAATAGCAATTATCAAAAAATCCCGGTTTTTATTGACAATATTCGTAGTCACTA
This sequence comes from Thaumetopoea pityocampa, assembly GCA_017165845.1. Taxonomy (NCBI): domain Eukaryota; kingdom Metazoa; phylum Arthropoda; class Insecta; order Lepidoptera; family Notodontidae; genus Thaumetopoea; species Thaumetopoea pityocampa. The sequence goes on along the minus strand of WUAW01000768.1, from coordinate 10,351 downwards.
CGCTATGATGCTATAGCCATTGTATTAGTTTATGTCAAAGTTGTTTATTTAATATATTAATATTAATGTACATTTATGTATGTTGAATCGACTCCGAGGGCAAAATACGGCCCTGACATTTACATATAAACAAATCTTTCTCTGTATACAGTCCGATATGGAAGATGTCAGGTGACATTTGACAGTCGATCTCTATAATCTAATCTACAGCCATATTATTTGAAATAACAGTAGAACCAAAGTTGGCACAGTGCAAGATTGTATCACCAGCTCGTGAAAGCCGACCGTTGGACATTGGCCTTCTCAATAAAAAGGGGACCACAAGATAACGCTGCAGCCTATTACCCTCGTGCATTCTTCAGCTGGCTCTCACAGACTTCACAGGAAGCAAGGCCGTAGCCAGGGGGGATCAAGGGGGATTTATCCCCCCCCCCCCCGAAATGTAAAAAAGATATTTCTTTTAGTAAGTATTAATGAGATTGCAGTTATTTTAGTTTTCTGGCTACGTAGTTGACAGAAAGAGATGGAGTAATGCTACTGTTACATTAACTCCACACAGCAAAAAGGAACATCTATACTATTATGAAATTGTTAAATCTCAAGTTTTTTTAAATCAATGATTTTAAAAAACCCACTCAGATCGACTAATTAAAAGCTTCTAAAACCAAATCCGTCGATATTTGTTTGTTTGAATTTCACGTAAAAACTAGCGTGTAGATATTGGTCAAACTATTACAGTCTTCAAGGTGTTATTCGATTTAAATGTTGCGGTATGATTCATCAAAATCTGTCCACTAGAATGGAAGATACAGCTTGACCTCTGTTTCAGTAGCCGCCGTTAAGGTACGAGAGCTCAAGTAAAATTGTTTTTTTTAGATTTTCATATAAATCTATGATTGTTTCGTAATTTTTCGGAAAAACTATATTCAGATTAATACCTAGGTGCGTAGAAATTCGTCATCACCAATCCATCTACTGTTTCTCTGCAGAGCATGGATCTCCTCTCAGAGTATAAGGGGTTAGACGAGAGCCACGCGCGAGAGCTTGTGAGATGTGTATTTAAAAAACTTCCAATTTCAATTGTACTAAAAGTAACAGTAACAAAATGTTACTAGCCGTATGGCCGACAGGTTTCCGCATCGGCAATATTTCAGGAACCCTCCTCCTACTTTTAACCTTCTATAGGGGGTGAAATTTCTAAAATGTTTTAAAAGGTTCTAGAAAATTTATGCTTACGCGCCCACGGAGGGCATGAATCTCCTCTCAGAGTAAGAGAGGTTAGGCTATAGTCCATTAAGTGTAAGAGCTTCTTCGTTGTTTATTTAAAATTTTCCGTTTTCAATTTTACTAAAAGTGAAAATAGTAAAAAATTACTAGCTTTGTACCCGACAAGATTCCCCATCGCCAATATTTCAGGAACCCTTTTTAACTTATTTCCTAAAACCATTAGTGCTTATTTACATTATATAAGAAACTCCGTGCAAAATGCAGGGATAGTTTTAGAAAGTTCTAAAAGCCTAAAACTTCTAGAAACATCGATTTAGGCTGTGTGACTGTGCACTCTCTGTCAATCAGTAACTCTTAGAGTTTTATTAAGCATATGCGAGAATAACAAACTTTTATTGAAAAGATAAGTTCTTTATAAAAGTTCATCGGATCAACTGTCTCCGTGACGGGGTCTTCAAAGTCTAAACGATCGGGTTTATCTGTCGCCGCTCGTAAATCGTCTATCTGTACGCACTAATCTCGTGGAGCGGGCGGTCTCGGAAGCGCCTCAATTAACTTTAAAACGTGTTCAAACTCCGGCAATTAAATAGATAAAGGTTCGCTTCAGGTGGTCCACGAGACCAAATGATGCAGGCTTGTGACACATTGATGCGATGCGAACGCGAAGCTGCAAAGCTATTCAAAACGCGGATAGGAGATAGAATGAAGTGAAGTAATTTCATTAATTGTGAATGTCTTTGTCGAAATTATCATCAAAGCCAGCACGCCTGGACTCTGTCCGCAATGATCATTTATCATCAGATTTTTTCTAATGATCATATTTACAGGAAAGCTCAGATTAAGTAGGCCTATCACCCGTTGAGTCTGAAAGGGCAAATCGGTAGGGGTCGGCAAATGTATTTCGATCAAGTCGAAGTCGTGTCGAAAAAAAGAGTACCTGCAACAGTCGAGCTTGTATGAAAGCGTTGATGAAAGTGGAAGAAGTGGTCTCTGACTATCCATGCGGGAAAAAGGCGTGACTGTATGTATGTATCACCTGTTTGGACCGATGAGTTGGAGCAAAAAGCCGAACGCCGTTTTTTTGTAACACTCTGTGGGGAAGCTTATGTTAAGCAATCGTTATTTGCAGGTAGATAATGAGCATGATACTCGCCTCTCCTTATCTATTTTTTGCCAGCTACCTTACAAATATCATTATTTATTATATACGTATCATAATCTTAAACCAGATGGGTATAACATTAGATATTGTCCCACTGCAGAGTCTCCTTCTGACAGGAGACCCTCTCAGAATGTGAGAGGTTGAGCTAGTCCACTGCGCTGGCTTAGTGCGAGTTAGCAGACTTCATACGCCATCGAGAAAATCTCTCAGGCATGTAGATTACCTCGCGATGTTTTACTTCACCGTTTGAAGCGAGCGATACTTATTTTTCAAATTATATTAATACGCACATGATTTTGAAAAGTCAGAGGTTTAATGAAACTTAAAATTTGAGACGTAACCTACCTGTTCGTACCTAGTGGTATGACTATAGCCTAGTGATTGTTTAGTGGTCATCACTGCTATTAAAGAACAATAAACATACCTACTTAAAGAATTATAATATGCCTAAAAATATGCTTTTACAGAAATATTAAGTAAAAAGTAAAAATCAATATTTAAATTAATAAAGTGATTGACAAAAAGTTAAAATCTCTAAGTTTAGAGATTACGACGAATCCCTAACTATTATGTGCCCCCTGGACACATGTAGACATGTGCCTAGACACATGTCTAGAAGTGGATTTACTCGGGCTAGTGATAATGATGATGGAAATTCAAAATATATTAAGTGACTTATATTAGTTGTATTAAATTTGTTACTTTTCGGTCAACTAAAGTTCCTTGCAAACTTATAATAATTATCATAGTTCTATAACTAATAGCGAATTTTTTAAGTTGTCTTAAAAAAATTCTGAAACGTTTAATAGTAGATGAAAATTGCAATATTTGATTACATTCATACATATAAATAAATCAAGCCAGTTTTTGTGATGTCTACGCAAGACCCAGACGGGACTCACCCGGTCTTGGTCTCGCACCTGTAAATCAGGTTTTAGTATTGGCATTGTTCTTAAATATGTAGTCTTGCATTAACTGTTGGTCTCGCAAACCTTGCGAGACCTAATCACTATTTATCGAACTAGATTCTGTTCTTTTCTAGGTTCTGTTCTGTTCTGTTCTAAAACAGAAATATTCATAACCTGTTAAAAACAAATAATTAAACACAACTAGAAAATAGATATTGCTTCAAAGTATTTATTTCTTAAACTAATCAGCCNTCTCGCACCTGTAAATCAGGTTTTAGTATTGGCATTGTTCTTAAATATGTAGTCTTGCATTAACTGTTGGTAGACCTAATCACTATTTATCGAACTAGATTCTGTTCTTTTCTAGGTTCTGTTCTGTTTTGTTCTAAAACAGAGATATTCATAACCTGTTAAGAACAAATAATTAAACACAACTAGAAAATAGATATTGCTTCAAAGTATGGCTATTTATTTCTTAAACTAATCAGCTAAAACCTACTGCTTCGCTATGTGATATAATGGTTCATATTCTATCTCCGTTCTCTGTATCATATCTACGTTTCTGCTCGTCTTGCATGCAAGACACGGTTGTTTCTTCGCCAAAACTAGCACTAACGTAAATAGTGTAAAAATGACATATACCCACCGATTCAGTCGCGAGTACAAGAAACGTGCCACCGCATCGCCACGAAAAGTCGCAGTGTGCTAATACCCTAACAGTCTTATTAATAAACACGAACTAAACCTGGTTTAACTAATCTGTAGTTTGTCCCTTTCAGTCTTAATAAATTTGTAATGATATAGAAAAGGACAAAACACAGATTAGCTTAAACCAGGTATAAATATTTTTATTAGTAAGGCCATAAGTGCGTATTAACTTATTGTTTCTATTCTTTTTTGATTTATATATTCAAAGCGACACGCGGCACCCGCATAGCGAACTTGCTTGAACCATAGAAATATAAAAGCGAGGTTTGACACTCAAAGCCCGCATCGTTTGCAGATTTCACTAAAAATAGACGACATACAAGACTCCATCGTTATTAAAGTACTACGAGTATATATTATGTGTACTTGGACATTGACTCATTATTAACTGTTCATAAAAACTAACTTGAACTAACTTAACAAGCACAACGAACTGTCTAATATCTATGATATCATTAACTCAACAATGAACGCACCATGGANACGCGGCACCCGCATAGCGAACTTGCTTGAACCATAGAAATATAAAAGCGAGGTTTGACACTCAAAGCCCGTATCGTTTGCAGATTTCACTAAAAATAGACGACATACAAGACTCCATCGTTATTAAAGTACTACGAGTATATATTATGTGTACTTGGACATTGACTCATTATTAACTGTCCATAAAAACTAACTTGAACTAACTTAACAAGCACAACGAACTGTCTAATATCTATGATATCATTAACTCAACAATGAACGCACCATGGGCAACATTTGATTTTCGCTGTTCATTATTCCACAACACTATTATTCGCAAACATATAACTAGATAAAAATAACACAGATAATTTATCATCTAAATGAGTCATTTCATTTCTATGGCAGTATTGTACGAAATACTACTAAAACAAAGCGGGCCGGGCCGACTAACCAAAAGCACGGGCCAACCACAGAATGACGACAATATTTCACAAATTTTATTAGAATATTCGTTAGCAAAGAATAAGTATATCGAGATGTATTTTTATACGGAAGTTTTATACCTAAAACGATATTCGACTTTTTTAACAAAAAAAAAAAGAAAACTTACAACACGCTTTGTAACAGCGCTTTTTAAACATTTAAATTTTCACAAACGGGAAACTTATCATAATATCAAAAATTTGCAAACAAATTGTAGTGGGCGGAAATCCATCCATCCAGTGAATCCAGTCAAGTCCACAGATAGTCTGTGTTTAAAGAAGGATGCCATTATCAATTACATTTTGATATAATACTGGATATTTAGTGGATTCTGCGAAAATAAATATAACGGTAACATACATATATTGGTTCTATGATAAAATGATGCCTTTTTATATTTATATCTATCATCATCATTCATCATCCTCTATTCATATTCGTCTCCACTGCAAGGGTAGGTAACTCTCCTGATTAGGAACCTGGCTTACTGCGAGTTGGTAGACTTCACACTATCATGCAGGCATGCAGATTTACTCACGAAGTTTCCCTTCTACGTTAAGTACTCGTACATAGGTGTCTACAATGTAGACCGTACATGAATTAAGACTCAGTGGTATGGGGCCGGGACCGAAAATGGAACCTTTCGATCGCAAGCCATGTCTGACGCCACTACACCACCATGTACTTGTACACCATTGCACGTATACCTATTAAAGAACTCATAATATTCAACTGTTATTGGAAAACCATGTAAAATGTTTTGTTCATAGGGATTTGCACTGGGAATTGCACTTTCATTATCTTTGTAAGGTTGAATCTTGAGAATTTCAAAAAAACGCTAACAGGAAACCATATTCTGATTACGGTACGCTAAAACAGAAATATTCATAATCTGTTAAGAACAAATAATTAAACACAACTAGAAAATAGATATAGCTTCAAATAATTCTGATCTTTACTTACGTTATAATAAATTAACATATAAAGTAATAATATAACACATGAAACATAAATTTCAACACTATTGCGTAATTACGTGTGACTGCGAGCAAACTGCGTATTATCTATAAGCTAGTCGAACGACGCGATAATCGCAAGAGAACTAATATGTATCCACGGCTTAATACGAGCCTCGCGGAGTATCGTCACTGTGGCTAATCGAGCGGCGCATCTGTATATCACTATTCATTGACGATAAACGAAATAACGACGAATAAAATTACGCGATTCGTTCGCGGCGCGTTTGTGTTGCTCAAAGGCCGCCGATTTGTATGGCATAAAGACCTCTTTATAGGACCATGCATATCGGCCTCATGTGAATTTATTCGCGCGGTTATTATTGCAATTCAATTAATGCACAATGTTCAGTCAGGTTTCTTTGGCTTTTAATGCGTTTTGTATGGCGGGAAAGGATTGCGACTTTTGGTTTACGTCAGGTCTTCGTATGATTACCTACTTTAATTATATTTTGAATTGAAAATCATTATATATGTACAGGGCCAATGATCTAATTAAGGTTCTATATAACTTATATTTTCTTAAAATGCTTAAATTGACGATTTATATATAAAAAAAAACAAACATATACATCACACCATAGCTAGTAGTAAAAATTCTGACTGGACTAGATAACTGTAGTTCTGAGATAAAATGAATCTATCCACACTAGCCATTCCATTAATCATAATCCATTAATACCTTGATTAACACTTTTCTAAACAGGCACGAAGATTAGTAATGAAGAACACGAGGAAGATTAAAAAAACAAAAACACACACACACGCACTGGAAACTTAAAATTTGCTTACTTTTGATTCTAAGAAAAAATGTAAATTTTTGAGTTTGAAACAAAATGAGTACTGATCCTTGAGCCTTCCCGTACTATGAAAAGTATTTTTCAACGTTGGCAACACTAAGTGGTGGTGGGAGTTCTGAACATATTTATGAATTACTATGAAACTTAACTAAGTCAGGGAGTACTTAGTCTTTTAGATTGTCCTGAAAATAGACTTAAGTATACGGGTAAGCGACCCCGGCCTAACGAGCTACTACTGTCTCTTCCTACTCCTTCCGAGGTGGTAGTATCCTATATCCTACAGTCTTTTTCCCCAAATTCCATATTCCTTGCTCAATACACCTTTCCTACCACCTCGTCGTCTTTTCTTTCCTCTCCATTACGCCGTGGGAATGCAATGAGGAACTTTTAATACTTTTGAACCTTATAAAAAGGCGACGTCGTGGTTCGTCACCCGACACGTCTCGTTGTCCGTGGGGGCGAAATGTACCCCACATTAGGCACGAATAGGCACTCTGCTACATTGAACGTTCGTAGCAGGTGGAAAAAAGTGGTCTCTGCCTACCCCAATGGGAAAGAGGCCCTAATATTAACCCTAAGCTTAATATTAACCCTAAGCTTGGGTTAATAATGAAAACAAAAAATCGAATTACTTTTTTATATAATGATTCTGTGCATTTGCCTTAATACAGCGTTGATTGAATCGATTTTATTACATTCCAATAAAATATACTAAAAATGCAATGAAAGTCAAACTGTCGATAAAATTGAGTGCAAATTGCGGAGGTATCTGAAGAGAACCTTTTTAAAAATGATAATAGGTGCATTCAGACACTGATTGTATTCAAAAACTGCTACTGGTATTAACATGTCTTGAACTGGTCAATAAACAATTGGAATCTTCGATGAATTTGGAGCATTCAAATCTTTTTCCTAATTTATCCTGTTATCATGCTTTCATTCAGGACTTTCCTGAGAATAATCAAGGGTATTTTTTATCTGGGAAACATTTAGTAGTTTTGCGTACCATGATTCAGTATCATCGTTGAAGTCAAAAGATAATTAGCAAAATTGATTTAGCTACTATATCACCAATTATTTTTAATGACATTAAAATAATTTGTGCCCATTTGTCAAGAATCTAGGCTAATCGATTTATCGCTAACCTGGCGAACTCAGATGACTTATGAAAATCAAAAATCTTACATCGCATTAATATTAAAACTATTTTATCATATTTTTGACCATTATTTAGTCTGAAAGTGACTATGCCTGTGAATATTACTACGGCCCAAAAGTAGTATTTCCCAACAAATTTGATAGTTTTCTCAATAACTGCATTCGATTCATTTTAATCTTCACAAGCACATCTATGTGTCAGTTTATCAAACTGAAATGCTTACCTATTCCTTTTTGCTGTAAACTACGCACATTCACTTCACTCTATACTTTTCTGATATCTCTTAAATCTACTAACATACCCTCTCTCTTTCAATAGCTTTGTTCCAAAAATCTTTTGAAACCTTTGTATCTTTGTTCCATTTGTGATTTATTTTTATGTTGTCCCTCTATTTTAGTCTTATTAACTCGTTCTTTCATCAGTCCGTTCACTTATGGGATGCGCTTATTACTAAAGTTAGGATGGCAACTATCCGTGAAATATTTAAGATAAAGATACGTAAACTTCTCTTGCGTGAGTTGTTAAATCATCTCAATAATTATCATTTAAATTTACGTAACTTTTTTTTATAATTTTTTTTTATTTATAAAGCAAACATTAATAAATATTTATTAATTTTTGCTTTTATGCTTATGTCATTATCAGCAACAGATTTGAATCTACCTTATCTCTGAATTAACCAAAGGTAATCTGGAAAAGAATGTGTTAAGTATTAAATAAATAAAAAATTAAATTAAAAAAACAGTTACATAAAACCTTCAGATATTTAATCCATGCGAGTGAAGCAACGGTAAGTAACTAGTAGTTAACTAAAATAATCCGTTTCGAAATCCAATCGTGCGGTGTAATGGCAAGCAAGCGCTATATCAGAGAGGTTCCCTGCCTGTATCTCCGTGGTGCATTAACGGTGGTGACAGAACAAATGAGTGTTTTAACGCTATCTGCGGCAAGGCTTGTTCAGCTTACATCTCGCCGCGGTAGCCGCTTAGATACGGAGCCATTGTGCCCAACCGTTGCGCCTGGGCAATTTATAGTAATCGGATGACTAGTGGCAATAGAGTAGCGATTAATTATATTTTTTAACATATATTTTTATTTTATCATAACATACTCGTCCGTGATTAGAATTCCGTACTTCGGTCTACACAGCTATAAATAGGGATAGCTATGCACAGATATAGTGGAATGCAGTCAGTGTTTTGGGCATACATTCGACGGGTGAATTCCATCTTTTCTTATTTGCGTGTTTTAACAATTTAATAAGTTTTACTACTATTAATACTCTACATACATACATATACTCACGTCAACATTCCATGGGAGTAGGCAGAGACTACCATAATCTGAAATATCTTTTTCTCCTCATCAAATTTATATATCATTTCAGATACCTACTTTCGTCAGTTACGACAAAATTTTGAAGTTGTGTTTGCCTGTTATTGTTTGATGCTTTTAAAAATTATTTTAATTAATAGTGTTTATAATTAGTACTGTAATCTTTCGTTGTCAGACTTAAACCTAAATTTAAAAAAGATATCCTAAACCTTGCTACTTATATAGTTATAAGTAGCAAGGTTTAGGATATCTTTTTTAAATTTAACATGAAAAATAATTTAACATGAAATAATTTAATTTTCATGTTTTTTTAGATTTAGTAATCTAAAAAAACATGAAAATTAAATTATTTCATGTTCCAAAATTCAACTTTCTCCATCCAACACACAGAAATAACACACATGTATTAGTTTCACAGCCAATTTCAAAGCGTTATCGTCTATGAAGACAGTTTTATACAACTACCCTCAAACGGGAATTCACACGAGTTGTTAATGCATTATTATTAAACTTTTATAAACGTATTTTATGTAATTAAACTGTAATTATTAAATGTGTATGTGTGTGTAAAACTAGCAAATAATATACGAATGTGCCGTAGCGTTTAGGGTTTTTGGGCGTAAACATAATATTTTTGTAAATATCTTATTTTTATTAAATAAATAAAAAATGTTTGTATGGAAAACGTAGTGATTACAATTTCCTATTTATAATATAGGTACCTCTATTAAAATTTTACTAATTAACTTTGGCCATAAGATTCACGAAAAAGATCCACGAGTTGGGCCTCACAATAGCACCACATAAGACT